>CM076577.1:1081046326-1081299845 GCA_034641835.2 Pinus albicaulis | reverse complement strand
GTATGACGTGACCACTACGCCACATTACTGAGTCGATAAACATCCACTAATTGCAAGTTTGCAATTGGAGAGACTAAAACCACTAGCTAATAGATAGCCATGACGCATTATATCTTTGTTTCAATTGCAAGTTTACCATTGGAGAGACTAAAACCACTGTCTAACGGGGTGTAATGATGCATTAGACTTTGTTGGTTAGTCACGAGGCTATTTGAACAGTTTTTCAATAATTTTGGCTTTTGGTATTATTTAGGGCTTGTTTTGGTATTTTGTTAGGTTTAATGTAATAATTCAATCTTTGTGTTAAGTTATAAATTATTGATATATTTGATTGGTAGGATTATTAAATGTATTTTTAGTATTATAATGAATATTGAACTTTAATTTAAAGTTTTTGGTTAATTCTATTTATCCTAATCGAATTTATACTTTTTAAGCATGATTATTTATTTCAAAAAGTGGAATTCCAGCTCCATAAATCAATTTCATACTTATGAGTTTCTTGCTTCCCATAAACCATGGGACCACTAATTTGTAGAGTGTGACGATGTATATGATTTTATAATTGCATCCATATCTCAGAGAAGCTCCATGTAGGATGTATGGCCACTATTGGCCTTGGGCGAATCTCTCTTTTGTGGAGTATTGGACCGGATGTTAGAACATTGATTGGAGGCTAGATCTTGTTTCATGTTGTTTTCTTTAATATCCCATCAATGGCCATATCCTTGGGCATTGCATTGATATCAAGATGTGTCTTATTCTCATCTTTTGAGACAATTGTGTGTTATAATGAATTATAAGCCATATCTTATCCTTTGGTCACCATGAATTATAAGCCATATCTTATCCTTTGGTCACCATGGCATGTAATAACACATTTCATATCTTTGGGTTAAGGAATAGCTACTTGATATATGGTTAATGAGTAGTGTTTAAAGTTTTTTTTGATACTCTTCACTAGAGAGTAGGAAAATATTAAAGTCTAATTATACTCAATTCGACATTTAAACTATCAAGTACCCAAATCTACATTAGATAGTATCTTCGTTGGTGGAGTAGTGTTTATTTTGATAATTGGAAGATAATTATGACACTTCTTCTAGTTTCTTGATGAGAAACTTGAATTTTGGTTTGGTGCTTGCTCTTTAACCCCAACAAGTTATACCAATAGCTAGCACCATTTTTTGAGTGTTTTTAGCCCAAGCATTTGACTTTTGAGCGATTCCCTAATTCATGAAATAAGGCACCATAATAATAATGGGACAAACTCATACACCCATAACAATATTCTAGCCGTAATGACTGTTAAAAATTAAGTTGAGTTGGATATTCCTGTGAAAATGAGTTGCAATGAGATAGAGTTCTTAGTTATAGAGCAATTCTAGATTCTTGGTTGTTATTGTCATTTTCAAATATTTGTTTATGCATAGGTTATGCCAAACAATAGCATGTATTTGATTGGCATATTGCAACCTTACATGCTTGCAAGGGAACACAGTGCATGGAATTTTTCTCTTGGATTTGTAGTGCTAGAACATACCTTGCAACCATCTAAAGCATCAAAATCATAGAGACAAACTATAGAAAAAATTAAAATTAAAATCCTATTTATCATTTCCATTTTTCATTGGTTATTATGTGTAAGCTACACTAAGAACATAGGCCTAATATCTATTTACAAGACAAAGTTTAGTGCTACACATAGACTTTCATTAAGAATAGATGCATGGTAGCCATTATGATGAAAATTTTCTCCACATAGGTTTGAGAATATAGTTTAGAAATATTTTCATAGTATCTATGTTGGTGAAGTGAGTGGGCTATATATTCATCATTTACAAATTATCTAGAGAGTATCGAATATAGAACTAAATTATGGTGTAATCATTGGTCATCAAGGGTGATGTAGACCAAAACTAATCAAATATGTTATACAAAATATCCTTCATTTTTTGTCACTCTTTGGCCTTCATTCAAAAAGGAGTATTGGAAAACATTCAAACAATTGTAGAGAAGGAGTAATGAAAGTGAAGTTATGACTTGAAAAATGTGGAAGGCTATAGCTCAAGCTAATGAAGAGTGGGGTTGGGGTTTGAAAAATATATATTTCTTTAGCAAGTCCATATCTGCAAAAGAAAAATGTGAAATACCATAATAAAGGATAATCCATGGAGGAAAATAGTATATAAAAAATACATTAGTCCTCTATTATTTTATAGCATTTGGAAGCTAAGGAAAACTATCATTAGAAGGTGTTAATGGTGGATTTTTCATTATTAGTGAACATCCTACTTGAAAGGTTTGGAATGAGGCTTATGTAAGAGTTGGAACTAGATTAGTGTTAGGATGTGGAGAAATGATAAAATTTCCAACAAATTAGAACTGTTCTCTTTAGGAGAAAAATTACATCATTGATGTATTTGGGATCAGATGACAGTTGACATTGAGCATTCACGATGGAACAATCCATAGTATTTAGATCCTAAGGGGGTTCAATCAAATTTGTGAGATGCTTCTTAGTGGAATTGAATACGGGCACCATAATATTGAAGAAGGAAGAGGACGATTTGGCCTAAGAACAAAAAATAAATTTGAGTGTTTACCTGGACAATTTGGCATCCTTATGTTTATTTATCTGAGCACAACTATGAGGATCTAGTCTAGAGGAACATATGTATTTGTAAATTTAAATCCCTCAGAAGACTAAGATGTTGTTGTGGTCGAATTTGGAAAAAATATTTTTTATCTAGGATAATATACAAAAGCATATAGAAAAGAGCCAAACATATGTCAATTATGTTGAACGGATTAGGAGACTATCACTCATCTTGTCTTCAAATTTCCTTTTGAATAGATTTCATGAAACGAGTTGGAGTATACCAAAAAGGTTAAAAACATACCAAATGTTTGAATTGGGAATTTAGTGCAAGAGGAATTAAAGAAAGCATTTGATAAGAAACAACTGCAAGAGTTTATAGTATTTCAATGTAGTTAAGTGGGGGACCTAGCTATCCGGGAATGCATTTAAATATTTTAAGAAAGATATATTCCAACATTTCAATTTTTTACTCAAGGATACTCTATGATGGATATATGTAGAATGTTGGTTTAATTAAGAGTCCCAAAATATCCCAGTAAGTTTTTTATAGATAGATCTCAATCTCGGGGTTTTGTTTGATGGAGCTAAGAAAAGTCATATAGAATTTGTAGTGTAGGAGGTAGTTTAAATTTTCCTAATTTCCACAAATCAATTTTCAAAACAGGATTTCAAACTAATTTTAATAGTGATGAAAATTTTATAGCACTAAGAATTATAATAAAATTTACATAAGGTAGAGAGGTTAAATAGATCTAGATTAATCGAGACTCATTTTTGATAATTAACTAGAAAAACCCTACAAAGCTTCAAAATGTTCATTTTAGATTAGTAGGTGCACAATGACAAAAAATTTCCAAAACATTCAATTTGATTAATATTTTCAACCTTTTAAGAATGTAATTCTAAACCCAACTATAATATTCAAATATTATGCAAACCTATTAAAGGTTTTATTGGAATAATTTGTAGGGGGGGGGAAGAAGGAATATAGCTTATTTTGTTTGTTCTCAATCTATGATTTTGTAAAACGTTTCTTTGAAGACTTTGGCTATATTTTCACATCATTATTTTCATGAGGTCCTGATTTTTTAAAGAATTTTTTCTATTAAAAATACATAATATTTTGAATGGTAACTTCATTTGTAGATTTACAAGGAAAGGGAAATGCACATGAAGTTCAATGTATATATGTTCTAATTAAAGTTATGTTTAATTTTCAGATTTGTAGTAAATGGAAATGGATATGAATGTATTTAATATAATGTTTTCATAAAATGATAAGGAGGTGATAAGAGTTCAATGTATATATATTCTATGAAGTTATAGATCGATTTGTAAATAAAAAATGGAAATTCAAATTAGAAGGAAACTTACAATCTGAAACTAGGAGCTCATAGGTGAGACGACCTACACCTGGATACTACCCAAGCAGTGTTGCTCTATGCCATTGATCATAAAAATAAAAAATAAATAGGATTATATTTAATTTAGGGAGTTGAAAACTATCTCCTAGAAAATAGGAACTAAGTCTAAACTAAGACACACACACACACAACCGTGAAACAAACTTTCTCCATTAATTTAAACTCTCCCCCTTAATGTAGAAAGGATTCACTTGCACACATCACATCTCCATAAACATTTAAAATTTGATATTCCCAAGAGGCTTGGTGAAGATATCAGCTGCATTTTCACAGGTGTTACAATATTCAAGAAAATATTCTTTGGACTGAACCTTTTTCTCTAACAAAATGAGATTGATTTATCTATATGTTTTGGGTTTTTATGAAAAACATGATTATTTTCTAGCTTTATTGAACTGTGGTTGTCACATTAATCATTGTAGCATCGTTTGGCTCTTATCCTGCATCATGAAGAAGTATTCTCAACCAAATTGCTTCACAAGTGGCTTCACATACAACTTGATACTCTTATTCTGCTAATGATAAAGATATAGTACTTTTATTTTTATTGCTCCAAGAAATGACCCTAAACCCAATATTGAAAGAATACCAAGTTATAGATCTTCTATCATCCAAATTTTGAGCCAAATCTGAATCTGAATAGCCTAATAGTTTAAAAACAAACGAATCAATATATTTAATGCCAAAATTTATGATTCCTTAAAGATACCTTAGGACACCTTATGTTGTCATAAACTAACTCAAAAGGTAGACTGAATATGCTAAGTAAGGTCTGGTTGTATTCAAATAAATCAAAATTGTAACCAATTGTCTATACAATGTAGCATCCACCTATTTAGAACCATCATCACTTTGAAATTTAACATTATGTTGTATAGGTACTGAAGCAGCTTTACACCGATCCATTCTGAATTTCTTCAACAATTCCTAAACGTACTTTCTTTGAGTAACAAAATTTTGGCCAGAATCCCTATAGACTTCAAGACCCAAACAATAATGCAGTTCTCCAAGGTCCTTCATTTCAAATACCTGTGACATATTTACTTTAATTCCTTCAACCAATTCATTAGAATTTCCAATAACAATTAAATCATCAACATATAAGGAAACCAATACAATTTGCCCCTTTTAATCAAATGTGGTATACAAATTTGGATCACTTTACTTATCTTATAACCATGTTGTAAGAATAAAGAGTCTATTCTCTCATACCAAGATCTAGGAACCTGTTTCAACCCACACAATTCGTTCTTTAATTTACATACCAAGTGTTCCTGCCCATTTTTAATGAACCCTTCTGGTTGTGTTAAATATACTTCTTCCTTCAAATCTCCATTTAGAAAATAAAATTTTACATATAGTTGGTGTAAGCTCCAATGGTACTTTTTAGCTGGAGCTGTTGAAGATTCCAATAGTTTTTAACTTAGCTGCAGGAGAAAAATCCTCCTCATAATCAATCTCTTATTTTTGTGACTACCCTTTGGCCATCGACCTAGCTTTATACTTTTCTACACTAACGTCTTGTTTTAACTTAGGTTTATATAACCATTTTCAACTTATGGGATTTTTTCCTTTTGGTAGTTTAACTAATTCTAATGTTTTATTTTTAATTATGGACTCATACTTTTATTTCATAGCTTATCTCCATCCATCATATTGATTTTCTTCATTATAATTCATTGAGAATAATCTTTCTACCTTGCAGGTAAGTGATTATTTCGTCCTGATCTCCTTGGTAGAGGAATTTCCTCAATTCTGTCCTGTGTGATTTCTTGCTCACCTATGAATCGACTTCGACTCCTGAATGTATCCACATCACTATATTCCTCTTTCTACTGCTGATGTTGTTGTAAATGAATCTCTTTGGCTTCATCATTATTTTCATCAATCACTAAAGGCATGTACCACTCCTCATAACTTCTGTCATTATTCCCTTCATCAAACTGTTCATGGAAGATAACATATCTACTTGCAAATACCTTGTGAGTAGATGCATTAAACATCTTATATGATTTGAAATCATAACGGTACCTTATAAATATGCATTGTATAACATCCAATTTCTTCCTATCTTCCTTAGGAATGTGTGCAAAATATTTAGAGCCAAATACTCTCAAGTGATGAACTGTAGGTTTAACACCATACAAAGCCTCAAATAGAGTCTTAAGATCAAGACACCTAGTTAGACTTTTGTTCTTTAAGTAAATTGTAGTAATAATTTCTTCTGCCACATTGGATAGGTTCTTACCATTCACCATGCTATGTGCATACTCCACCAGAGTTATGTTCTTTCTTTATACAATTGTGGGGTATTGTAAATTGTGTGCTATTCGATGATTTCTATAGTATTTGATGAAGTTCCCAAGTCCATGTTCTCCTCCTTGATATGAGAGGAAAATTTTAAGAACTTTCGTTGTCTTCTTTACAACCGTATTTCTAAATTAATTAAAGTACTCAAAAGCATCACATTTCCTTCTAAGGAAGTATACCTAGGTATACCTTGTGCAGTCATCAATAAATAACAAGAAATAGTAAGCTTCACCTAAGGACCTTGTCTACATAGGTCCACAAATATCACTATGAACAAGTTCAATCATATATTTCTTTCTCCTATTTAAGCTAGAGGGAAATTCATCCCTATGCATTTTTCCAAGTGCACAACCTTCACAATCAATCTGTTCATTCCTTAAAAAATTAATTCCATTAACCATACCTTATTTTTGTAGTAAAAATAAGTCATGAAGTTTGATGTGGCCAAACCTTTGATGCAAAATATTCTCTATTGTCATTGTCATTGAAGTTAGAGCTTGATGTTTCATGCTTGTAACATTCAACTTATATAGGCCTCCAACTCTTAATCCTGATGTAAATAGCTTATGATGATCTAGAAAATCCTTTACAATACAGTAAGTTTTAAAAAAATGTTCCTTTAAATTCTGATCTATAATCATGGAGACAGAGATCAAATTCTTTTTCATACGAGGCACATACATGACATTCTGGTTATGTTTGATATTACCACTAGGAAATATCACAGGAATATCTCCATACCCTTTAATATAATATGTTATGTCATCTCACAGGTAAATTTTAGCATGGTTGCTCATCTCCTTAAAATTTTCTTATGAGTTTTTATTACATGTCATATGAGTGGATGCTCCAGAATCCACAAATAGTGTTTTAGCCTCATCGGTCTCAGCAGAAAGAGCATCATCAAACACAAATCATTTAATATCATGATTCATATATTTTCCATCAAAGTTCCCTATATGCCTATTTTTTCTATGCTTATTTCAACCTTTCTTCTTTTAATAACTGTCTCTAGCAATATGAACAATTCTGCCACAATAAAAACACTTAATTCCTAAATAATTTTTAGCAGATGACATACCTTGAAATTGATATTTCTATGATAGACCACCACTTTTATGTCCTCCTCCTAGTTTCCCTTTGAAGAACTTATTTTTTACCACTAATGCCATATCTGCATTCTAAGGCTTCATATTCTTATGTCTCTCTTATTCCTGCATCAAAATCCCTATCAACTCTTCAAAGGTGGGAGCTTTCTCCCTTGATGCAAGCCCTATAATGAACATTTGATAATCCTTTGTCATGCCATTTAAGGTAATTGTGACAACATTAGTGTTGCATACCTTCTCCCCTATGTCACTTAACTTATCTCTTAGTTCTTTAATCCGTGAGATGAATGAAACAACGTATTCATTCTCTTCCATTCTGATGGAGATAATCTTACACTTCAAAAACAACAAATTATTTGTATTTTTCATTTCATACAAATCCTTCAGTTTCACCCTAATCTCATTAGTTGTTTTGCAGTCTCGAAAGTGATTATATTTTATATTTTATTGACATATTCAACAACACCTTTTCTTTAGTTTCCCTCTTCTCCCAATATTTAAATGATGTGTTTGTGGCACCTCTGGTTGCAATCGGATTTTCTTCACCTCTGTTTGTAATTGTCCACGCACTAGAAACCTCGAGCAATGTCTGCAACTTGAACTTCTAGTTGGTGTAACTTTTCCCATTGATCTTATTGCTCTCATTAAGGTATGTCTTTGCAGTGTGATTATTTATTGTGAAAAAATAATTTCAACAATGCCCTACATTTAATTTACAAGCACCACTAGTAGCTTGTTTGATCAATAGATCCACGACACCAATAACAGATCCACTGGTCCAATCTTCAGACCCAATAATCCAACAAATGATATCTAGATCCAACACCAGATCCTCTAACAATCAATCTATGAATCTAACACTAGATCCTCCAACAGGTGATCTATGAATACACCTCCAGATCCTCCAAAAATTTATTTATGGATCTAACACCAGATCCTCCAACAAATGATCTTGAATATACAAAAAAAATGTTGGATATGACCACCAACCCAAGTACAGCTGGTCTCGGGTTGCCTCTAACATGAAAAAAACACCAACACAAGTTCACCATGCTGTAGGTCACATTGAAGAAAACTTCTATAATTTTTCAATATCAGCTCGAGTATCAGCACTGACCATCAACATTGATCAACACTCTTTCCCTATGTACTACAAGTGTTGATCAGCATGGCCTCTCTTTGTTGTGGGTGCACTAATCCGGGTCTTTCATCTACTCGATTTACCCATGATATTTTACTTTTGTGATGTGGTTCTAATTTCACTGAAAAGAGCATTAAAAGAACACTTATACATGCTTTAAGTAATAGAAAAAAAGAAAAAAATTAGCAACATAAGAACATGAGATGTTGATAATGAAGTTCACCCAGTGTGGGCTACGTATCTGGGACCGGTGTCAAAATGGGGTAGGCCACTTCATATAGTGCTGGAAATGGTGATGATGTACATGGACTATGTTTTTTGTCATACAAGGATATATGCCTTCAACATGAGTGGCTTGTCTCTCCACAGACGTTCCGCTATAGGAACTCTCACTCATAATAGGCCTCCTATCAACATGACATAAACTCACATAAGGTGACGATGAAGATCCCTTCAACATGGTTACATAGGGATCATAACAATCCATGGTGAATACATCTCACATGAAGTAGAAACATATATCCTGCAACATACATCAATCAAGGATCTAAACAACATATTACATCTCACAAAAAATTATAAAAGGTGCACATGACATCAATACTGCATATATCTCAACCCCTGAAGTTGGTTGAAGAATTGGATGCTCAGCTACTGAATCTGGCTGCACCATCGAATTCGTGGTGTCTAGAGGCATAAAATTGACTGTCCACACTTGGGAATTTGACAACGTCACTCCAATCTAGAAAATTGCTGAAAATGGGAAGCTTTGTTGCTGAAATGGACATTGCCATTGGATTCTTGTCACCGAGAGGTGTAAAATCGACACAAAATTTTCCAAATCCTGACTCCGACAAGTTGAAGACTTCAAGGAATCTTTTTGATTCCCCTCGAGATTCCCTGGGCAAGGTTCTGCCGCTCTAGCCACTCATGGTTCGACACCTGCAATAAAAAAATTAATTATTTGTTGAAGAACACGTTGTTCTACTCTACATTCCACCTCCGCTTTCCTCACGGATCCATTGGCATCCCTGTGCCCTCATCTCTCATGTATTATCCATCATTCTCTAGGTTTCCTTGAACCATTTGAATGGCATTTTATAACAAAGTGTGAGGCTAAATAAGGAAAAGTGTGAGGTTGGCACATTGGTTGGCATAATCATATTAAGATACTTGTTGTTGGGACGTTTTTGGTTCAAACCCCATTGACTCCCAATAATGTTTTAAAGCCCAATTTCAGATTTAATATGGTTTTTTTCAAAATATATAATTTATGGAATTCGTATGTCTATATTATAATGACTCCCAAAAACATGAGACTAAGTCAAAAAATGGAGGTTGCACCATCCAAGGCCACTTGGGCCTAATTTGAGTTGCCATTGGCACAATGTGATTGGGCCATGTAACAAGCCCTCATTGGTCCACATCATATGCCACCTTTACCACCTACTTGCCATGTGTTGACTTGTGTTGCTCCCACATCAACTTTTTCTGGGTCCACCTATTCTATTGATTGGGCTGACACATTATCTTTGTGGGTCCCACTAGGCCTCCCACATGTCATCCATACGGCGTTCCACGTGGAAAAATTATGAATTTGACTTGCTTTTTTATTTTTTGGTACAAACTTCAAACTACAATAACTTTCTCATACATACTCGAATTTGAGTGTTGTTCATGCCATTGGAATCGAGGTGATGAGCACCACAATCTTGTCCTGGCTCGAAAGCATTCTTAACACTTTGAATTTTGACCATTTCTAAGCCCTCTTTGTCTCCTCAGGGTGTCTGGAGCTGTTGGCTCCCTGTGATTTACAAGAATGGCAAGAATAAATGCCGCAGGGGGCCAAATCAAAACCACTTTGGAATCCTAGGACCTAGCCTTCCTGGATTCAGAGAGGGATCTCTCTATATAAGTGTATTTGGAAGATATATCATTATGCTTTGTTTAAGATATTAGGCTAGTTATGAAGCTCTTGAGAACTTTGTTTTGGTTTTGGTTGATTGAAAAGGTACTGGAAGGATTAAATGTTGCAGAGGATTGAGGAAATGTTCTAGCTGGAAGGATAGATTATAAGATAGCATTGATCCATTGGGCTATGGAGTCGTAAAAGGATTTAATTGTTCAACAACTATTCAAGGGTTTTCATAGGTCAAGTTATCTAAGTTACATGGATCTTTTAGATTTAAGTTATGACATGAAACATTAAAGTGTTGTGAAGGCATTAAAGCTATAGTTAGTTAAGAATCTTCTAGCTCTACTTAAACAAGAAAAACCTTTCAATGTAACTGTTTGAAGTAAGCCAAAGGACAAGGCAAACCATAGACTTCTTTGGACAGACTTTATTAAAGCAAAATTTCAAGACAAAAATCCAGTAATCCTAAGACTACTTTTAGATAAAAAGAACATATAAGATAACAAGGAGAGTAGCCTAGGGTCAAACAGAAAAAATCTAATCTGCTTTCGGCATACTCTCAAGGGATCTTTCAAAGCAACTTTTTAAGGTAGACCAGAGGACAGGGTGTACCATAGAATTCCCTAGTTTAGACTCTACTTAGCAAGCTTTGAAGAAGATCTTTAAAAACAATATCTCAAGTTGTACTCAGACATACATGGGCTCACCAACATTTCTCCCTGGTTATACTCTATTGAATCATTCTTAAAACAACAAGCTAGATAAAACAAGAGGGCAATTAATAATCCTGCAATCATATCTTAGCAGAGGAAAACATAAAGATAAAGCTTTTGGACAGAAATAGGGTGCTTTGATAGTAAATCCTAACATAAATTTTATGTTCTTTATTAGAGAAAATGGACAGCATGTAAACATAAGAAAAAACAAATACAGACAGGAAAAACATCACCATTAACGTAAACTAGGATCCTGTGAATCAGCTTGTTTTATTGATGTTCAAACCAGTTACATACTCCAGCATAGTGGATCTTTACAGCTCAAAGCTTTCTCTATCTAGCATAGCACTCCTCAACTAGCTCAGCAATACTCTAAACTACTAATAGTAACTGCCTTCTACAGCCAACCAAGAACCCTTTCTAATGAAGTCCTCATGCTATATTTATAAGCAAAAGAGGAGGTGAAATGAATGCTAGGGTTAATAAATTTCATTGATGACTGAATTAATGATTTTTGACCTTTGATGCCATGCAAGGCCCAAGGCAAAAATATCTGAAATGAATTACTCTTTATAATGAATGTTGTTTAATTTCTGAGCTACTTAGTTGCAATATTTGACTTTTAGGCTTTTTGATAACTTTGTAATAACTATTGAGCTGCTTCTTTTGGAAATATCTCTGACTGTAATAACTTTGGTATGGTTTTAAGGGAAAATGATGCTTGCAGGTGGCATTTAGCCCTTTGATGAAGTAATTGCTTCATGGATTTATCATTCGAAGCATGCTTTGGGCTAATCTGTCTTGATCTACTTCTTTAAACTATGTTTAAGGCCTGATTTTTCTTTTAGGCCATCTTTTATCATCTTTGTTGTCCTTTTTCTTTATTGACTGCCTTAATCTTTAATTAGGCCTTTATTCTCTTTGTTCCTTCATTCTTCACTGATCTTGTTTTGTTTCTACGTGCAGGGTTTTATGTATTGGAGGTTTTTTATGATCGCATCGATGGTCGCATCGATGGTCATGAATCATCGATGGAACCTCGCAGTCTAACCTTGAATCCCTTCTTTTTTTTATTTGGCCTTTAAGGATCATCATCCTAAGACCAAGCCACTTAAATTGGTCGTGGGATGGACTGCAAAACTCGGCCACCATTAAACCTGCAACCATAAAAAAAGATGTTAAAATAAACCTGAGTTGTGGATAAAACTAATTTTTAGAGGCTTGGGATGGGTTTGGAGTGGTTGCAGAGGGAAGAAAAATATGTAGAGGAGAGGTTCCATGGACGGAACCAGGAGAAAGGACGAAATTTTGAATTTTTGGCGCGAAATGGAAAAAAGGCGGTCTTGTCTGAAACCGGGTGGTATCGTGTAGAGGATAAGCAGTTAGTGGTTTTGGTCCATATGGACGTGATACCACTCGTTGGTTGACATGAATTCACAGGAAAACCACCCATTTCACGTGGAAATGGGGCATTAACCCTTATTAGCAAAATATGCACGATATGGACTGTAGACCATTGGATCTGTGGGAGCCACATCAACAGCGGAGTTTGAGTGCTATCGAGAAAAATGATCGATTGCGGGGATGATGGAAGACAGGTGGCAAGCGGAGAATGGATGAGTTAATTCAGCGCGTAGATGGTGGGGTCAGATTGATAGCCATTGGATCTGGAGGATCTACGGTGGAGATCTGTCCAAGGAAAAGGTGGATGGGGGTACGGTCGAGCGAATAGATAAGGTGCGGGAGGCGTGATAGCCGTTAGATCTGGAGGATCTACGGTCTGAATCTATCTGCGAAAGTGAAGGGATAGAAAGTAGTCGGGAGAATGGGTAATGGGAGGGGCGATGATCGCCGCTAGATCAAGATGATCAATAGCTAAGATCTTTAGATAAAATTGATGGTGGAGTAAGAAAATGGAGAAATGGGGCTAAAGTAAAGTGCAGGGGCAAAAGGTCCTGTGGGAAGTAGATAGGACCGGGAGTTAGGGGAAAAAGAGTTTTTTAGGGGTAACGAGCGATCGCGGCCTTGGGTTTTATGAGGAAGAGAGGCTGGGGCTTAAGCCTGGAGGGCTTAAGTTTCTTTATATTCAAAGGGCTTTATGAGGCCAAAAAGAGGGTTTTGAAGCCTTTTTAGAGGGTTCTGATAAGGTTAGGAGAGGGTGTTTAAACCAAATAAAGAGGTTTTTTAATGGTTTAAAGGTTCTTTTAAGGGGATGAAGGATAAATGAAGAGGAAATGGGATTTTTCAAAGGGGAAAAGGGACTATTGAAGTAGGATTAAAATATGAAAAAAATGGGGAAATGAAATGGAGGTGGAAATGGTGAAAATAGCATGAAATTAGTCTCTTTTGAATCAGCAGGTTAACTTGGGATGATTTGAGTAAAGATTTTAATGAATGGGTAAGCTTGAGATAATGAAGGCAGTGAGATTTCCAAAACTCACAAGATTTTCTCACAAAAAAGTTTGTTTTTGGAAATCTAAAGACTTATTTAGCCATCTTTAGATATAAAAAAATTTACTGATGGCTAACAGTGGCTCCACTTGGGGAAGGCAGCTCCTTGGAGGTGTCAAGAACCTCAGAGAAAAAAAATCTCTGGAAGGTAGACCAGTGCCTTGTTTTTGCATTTTGACAATCCTCTTTGACTTGATGATGTTGTTTCTTTGCAGGTCTTTCAGCATCTGAATCATAATATGATTATTCTTGAACCCAAACTTCTACCTACACAACATACTTTCCTAACATTTTTTCTTCAGTGGGTGCATTTAGACTTGCAAACCCTTGTAACATCAATTTTTTCTTTTATTTGAAAGCAGGAAACTATATACTTCTACCTTTATATCATCCATGAGTTCAGATTAAACATATGAACTCATTATTTCTCTACCTTTTCTAGCTATCTATTAAGATTAGACTGTTTGACAGATTTTCATTCTCTATTCTAAAACAGAAAATTAAAACATAATCAAATCAGGATTGGACAGTCTGATTTGTTATGGGGCTATGGCATTTTGTACAAGCTGCACATAGACTTTATTTGCAGAAATTTATAACAAAAATGTGAAGGTTTAAGATCTGAAATTGATAAGCATCCTTCTTTCTTTCTTTGGTTCGGATTTTGATCATTTTAGAACCATTTCTCTCTTTTCCTAATATATTCTACTGATAAGCTAAGTTTACATTGTTTGGCAGATCTTCATTCACTAACCTATCAAAAATAAATTTAAACTTATTCAATCATGATTGGGTTGTATGATTGAATAACATTTCTTCTTTCAAAGTAGTGGCATTTGGACTTGCACACTTTCAGATTTTTCTCTTTTTTGGTATGGGGTTGTACCTATTCTTTTATCTGCCCTCTTTTCTCCTTTTTTTTTGGTGTTTATTTTTTCAAGTCTTTTTCTTCAAACAATGTTATTTACAATGGACAA
This sequence comes from Pinus albicaulis, assembly GCA_034641835.2. Lineage (NCBI taxonomy): Eukaryota > Viridiplantae > Streptophyta > Pinopsida > Pinales > Pinaceae > Pinus > Pinus albicaulis. Next base: position 1,081,285,200 of record CM076577.1, on the reverse strand, counting down.
AGCTTTGAACTGAGTTTAAAAAAAAAAAAAATGTTGGAGCATCCTGCCATTGACAGGACCTCCAAAAAGTTATGTTCCATCCATTTCCTGAAGAAAAAATGCATTTTTACATATAACAGACTGAATGAGGTAAGGGCCTTTCCATAAATTTTCAAACTTTCCATGTCTGCCCTTATCTTCTCTCCTAGAATCCCATTTTAGTACCTTGTCACCAATGTTAAAATCATTTGCTTTTGTTATTTTATCAAATAGCTTCTTGATGTTTTCTTGTACTTGTTGTGCTCTATTGTAAACTTCCTCTCTGGTTTGCTGAAACTGGACAGTCTGATTAATTCTTCTCATCATGTCATCTTCTTCAGACTGTACTTCTTGGATATGCTTCATGACTGGCACTCCTAAACTAGTTGGAACTATTTCATCTGCTCCATAAACTAGTTGATAAGGAGACATTCTAATTGAATTTTTAGTGGTCAATTTGTTTGCCAAAAGTTCATGTACTAGCTTGTTGTGCCATGATTTTTTATTTTCTTCGAGCAACTTCTTGATGATATTTACCAAAATCTTGTTTAAGGATTCTGCCAACCCATCACCTTGAGGGTAATAAGCTATGGAATGACCTAATGTAATCTGATATTTGTGGAAAAAATAAACCATCTTTTTGGACCCAAATATAGAAACATTGTCAATGATAATCTTCCTAGGGTAGCCAAATCTAGACAGGATATGGTCTTCAAGGAATTTAATGATGACTGAATATGTGTCATTCCTAGAAGGGATGGCCTCTATCCACTTGGTGAAGTAATCTGTTGCTGTGAGGATCCATTTATGTTGGGCAGATGAAGCATGATAGATTTCCCCAATGAAGTCTAGACCCCACTGTTGAAAAGGAGCTTCAACAATGATTGGATGCAGAGGTAAAGGTAGCAGTTTTCTCTTGCCTTCAAAGATTTGATACTTATGGCAGGAAATTATCATTTTATGGACATCTTGAAAGAGGGTGGGCCAATAGTAACTGGCTCTAAGGATTTTGTTAATAGTGTTTTTCCAATAGAGGTGGCCTCCACATTCTCCTTCATGAAACTCATGTTTGATATTATCCGCATCATTCTCAGGTAAACATTTAAGCAATAATCCACTAGCATTTTTCCAATATAAAAATTTATCTAAAATGCAATAATTAATAGCTTTTAACTTTAGAAACATTTCCTTTGTTTTAGACAAACCAGGAGGAACATTAAGATTAAGAAGTACATACAAAATATCAGCATACCAAGATGAATTCAGAAAATAATCTTCAATGAGTGGAGTTGCCAACTCCTCCTATTCATCTAATGCATTAAACATGTTTATATCAAGTGCTTGTAAGTTGGTTTCATCCATTAGTTTTTCTAGTCCTTGACCTTTGATGAGCTTAGTGGGCTTAATTTCTAAATCATATTGTAATATTACAACAATCCACTTTCCTCTTTTTCCATCAGGATCTTGTGTCAAGATGTCTTTCACCACTGAATGAGGCACAAATGCAATAATGTGTGAGTGTAAAATGTAAACTCTGAAATCTTTTAAGGCTTTGACTAAGGCAAAAGCCTGTTTTTCTATTATGTTTTATTTCAGAGGTGTATCTCTTAATGCCTTGCTAAAAAATGCAATGGGCTACTCTTGTCCATTTATATTTTTATATAATAGGACAACAACTACTGTATGTTCTGATGCAAATGATAATATGAAGAAGTATTTGGTAAAATCAAGACTAATAAGAACTGGTGTTTCTGTAAGTGCTTGTTTTACCAGTTCAAAGGATTTCTTTGCTTCTAAGGTCCATTTAATTCTTGTTTTCTTCCATACAGATGCAAGATTGGATACCCACTCTTAGTATCTCATAGGGACAATAATTCCAGCATCATACATTTTTTTTATTTCTTTCTCAACCAGAGGTAATTGAACAGGGTTTATTCTATATATTTTTTGTCTGAAAGGTTTCTGGTTCTCTTTGAGGGGTATCTTATGCTGAATTATTTCTGTATCATATGATTATAAATCTTCATAACTCCAAGCAAATACATCAGAAAAATTCTTTAAACAACTCAAGTTATTTCAATTTAATGTGAGCTGGCAGTGTTTTAAATAATTTGATCATTTTAGGCCTTTCTTCACTGCCTATATTACACTCTTCAACATCAGTTTCAGTGAGTTCTATTTTTGGTTTTTTGGCAACATCATTAAATTCAAAAAATAATTCTAGATGTACTAGTCCTTTTGGAAAGATTTCATTGTAAGACTGCAGCACTTCTAGATCTTCTTTTTCTAAATCAGTGCATATTTCTGTTTTATGTTTGCAGCCTTTGGTTAACAGATTTATATCAGCAACTTTAGGAGGTTATTCTTGGCAAGATTGTTCCTCAGTAGGGCAGTCTTCTTCATATTCTGAATTTGAACTTGGCATTTCAAACTCATTTTTGGACCGCAAGAAGTCTTCTTTTTGTTTATCTCTGTAAAAAACCTACCAGTATTTTTGATTATCTGGGACTGCTAGTCTATATTTGACTTGGATTGAATATTGTTTTCTTTCATAAGGTCTTAGACATGTGCTAGCAGCAAAGGCTAAACCATTGGCAAGAATATTTTGGTTTCTAGGGACAAAGGTGAGTTTAAACTTTGCAAAGGATTTTAGGTCTATGGCATCATCTCTATAGGCTCTCAGTCTTGGATGTTTGGCAATGTATTCCCCATTTACTTGCCTAATTATTAGTTTTGAATCTCCATGGACAGTTATATTCTTGGCTCCTAACTTCTTCAGTAAATGTAGTCCTAAGAGGAGCGCTTCATACTCTGCTATGTTATTAGTGCATTGGAAATTTAGTCTGTATGAATGGCCTTTAGCATGGTTATTCTCTGTATTATGCACCCATATGCCTGCTCCTGCACCAGTCTTGCTACAAGACCCATCAAAACTTATACTCCAAAGAGGACTATCTTCATATTTTTCATTAATTCCCTCTGTGCCCTCTCTGTTTTGTTTATCTTGATTTCCACTGTCTTTTGCTTTAGGTCTGCACTATGTTTAGTTTTGTCTTATTTCTCATGGCTTTCATTGCATTGAGGATTTTCTGTTTTTTTTTCATAGCAAGCACTATGTTGGTGATTAATTTGTTGCCTAGGATCTTCTTCATGTTTGCTGTAATTTTCTAAATTAGCAAACTGCTTATGTTTTCTCCCCTCCCCTTCCTCTTTTTCTATGGGTTCGATTTCTGATCTTCTAATCCTTGCTCATTAATATTTTCATCATTTTAAAAAATGAATGATTCAAGGTCTATATGAATAGAATAAAGAGGGGAGTTGTCTAGTCTTTCTTGACTACTCACCATGTATTTCATGTGGGATTCCCTATATAGTCTTCTAGGTTGATTGAAGACAGGGATGGTGGCATAAGTCATATTCATCTACATAGTGCCTTGAAGCTTGGCACCCCAAGATCTTGAAAGGAGCATGCCATACTTTGGAGGTATATCAGCCGCGACTATATCCATCACTAAGCTTTTGGCTGGGATTTGTGCTAAGTTGACACAAAGATCTTTTATTAGGCCTAGGCATTTGACTCTGCTAGAGTCAAAGGAGTATAAACCTTTGTAGGGCCTAGTTACCTCAAGGCCTAATATCTCCATTATTACTTTGGGAATGAGGTTATGTGAGGCACCTGAATCAAGCATGGCATTGTGAAAGATTTTATCATGGATGTTTAGACTGACATAAAATGGAGGAACACCTACTTCTTGAAATTTCCCTTCCACTTCTGGTACAAACTCAGGTTTGTCATCATTTAAGTTAACATAATCATTGTAATCTCCTATGTTCAAGGCTTTTAACATTTGGGATTTATATACATCTTGTGTGACTAATTTTGTGAGAGGAATAGAGATTTTAATTTTGGCAATTTCACTCTCTATGCTAAAAGGAGTATGATTTTTGGAAATGTTTAACTCGGCATTTTTAGTCACTATTTTCTCAGCAAAATCAGTTTGTTGGTTTTTATCATGAACAACAATTAGGATGGTTTTATCAGGAGCATCACCTGAGGTGCTAGTGCTGCTAGGGTCACCATTATGTTTGCTAATAATTTGAGTGTTTTTCCCTTTGTTTTTATCAGAATTTTCAGCCACTGTTTTATGGTTTTTTGTTGTATTTTTGGGAGTTTTTAGAGGGTTGTTTTTTGCAGAGATTTCAGAGGTGTTTTTCTTGGGAACTTCTAGGTTCTTTTTACTCCTTAAGTCATATTGTTTATGTACTTCTATTATGGAATTTTCAAAGTCTTGTTGGTAGTCTGCAGACTCTAGAGTTTCTTCTTCATAAGGTTTATATATGACTTATTCTTTGCAAGTGAGAAAGAAAATATCCTCATCATTTGTTCCCAACATGTTTATGTGATTTGCCTCTGTTTCTTCAATCACTCCCTCATCTTCATCAGCATAATTCTGCTGAAAAGGAGGTCTAACTTGTTGATCAGGGCCTCTTTGTCTAATTTGAGGGGGATTCCTTCTAAAGTTTTGATTTTGATTTTGATTTTTATTTTGAGGAGCTATTTGGTTTTCTTTAGGATAAACTCTCTCATTCATGTTTATTATTTGCATCATCATCTCCATGTTTCTAACCAAATTATCAATTTTGGGATCTGATGTGGAAGGTCCAGCTTCATCTTTGTAGGTAACCTTTTTCTCAGTTTTCAATCTAGCCCTTCTGGCATTAAGGTTAGCTTCTACACTTACTGCCCCTTTCTGCATGTCTTCTAATGTGAGGGGTTCTCTCTCCCCTAATTGATAACACATGTCTGGCTCAAATACTTTAGGAAAATTTATTAAGGCTAAGGCTTGTGGGGGTTTCATTTGTGGAGGAAGTGCATTATAAACACTATTGAATATAGTGCAATAATCTTGGACAATTTCTCCAGAATTTATTTTAAGATCATTGTATTCTGACAGGATTTGAAGCGGGTTTCTCTTGACTTCCCATTTGTTTAGGAATAATTGATGGAAAGTAGGGAGGTCATTGATGTTGTTAGGGGTTAAGCCTTTGAACCATTTTCTTGCTTCTCCCCCTAAACTTTGAGCAAACATTCTAAGTTTTACAGTTTCATCATCTATCTCTTGTCTGTCAAAGTAATCATTCATTCTATCCACATGTTGTTGAGTTGTAGTAGAAATACTAGCATTATATAATGGAATCTTGGACTGATAGTCTTGTGGTAGAGTAACTAAAGGTAAAGGAAGGACTAAGGGAGCATACCATGTTGCCATGATATGTAGTTGTGTAAACAATGGGGGGTTTACAAGTGGAGGATATGTGATAGGAGGTTGATGATGAGCTGTAGTTTGAATTGTGGATGTGTGGGTGAGTGAAAAAGAAGAAATAGGACCAGTTATGTACTGTTGAGCAGATTTAGGATGTGAGAAGCCAAAATTGTGAATGAAATGGAGATCAAGAGGTGTGGAAGGGGAGGCTTCTCTACTATTATTTTGCTGTGAATCTACAAACTCAAGGTTTACCTGGTCTATACCACTTTGTGACTTAGTTCTATATGAGATTCTGATATGAGGTAAGTCAACTTGGGTATTTTGCAAGTTTATAAGGTTTTCAGGGACTGAACTTGCTTAGTGGATGGGTCTAATAATAGTTGGGTTTTTAGATGAAGAAGACTTCCTAAGAATGTTTTTAGGATTATCAACTATTTCAGGAGGATTTGGGTTAGGATGGGATCTAGTATGGATTCTTTTCGAAGCCAAGATTTAGACCCACAGATAAGAAAAGTTATCCAAATATGACAGTCTTTTAAAGGAAAAACTAATGTGTGTAAGAAAACTTTTAATCCACAAAGTTTCTTAACTGGGTTTTGTGAAGTTATAATGATCAAATAAGTTTCCCAATGGAATATTTAGACCACCAATGGGGTCATCAGGCCCATTAAAAACCAGTGGAGTCACCAGGTGAAATATTTTTACTTATTTTCTAGGACTGGTAGTTGTCCACCATCAACAATCAGGAACCACTCTTGGCAGACACTTGATTCATTTTAAGAAGAGGTTTTATGAGTTGTGAAGTTATCTATTACTCAGTTTTATTCCCCAGTATGGTCGCCACTATGTTGGCTCCCTGTGATTTACAAAAATGGCAAGAATAAACGTTGCAGGGTGCCACATCGAAACCACTTTGGAATCCTAGGACCTAGCCTTCCTGGATTCTGAGAGGGATCTCTCTATATAAGTGTATTTGGAAGATATATCTTTATGTTTTGTTTAAGACATTAGGCTAGTTATGAAGCTCTTGAGAACTTTGTTTTGGTTTTGGTTGATTAAAAAGGTACTGAAAGGATTAAAGGTTGGAGAAGATTGAGGAAATGTTTAAGCTGGAAGGATAGTCTATAAGACAACATTGATCCATTGGGATATGGAGTCATAAAAGGATTTAATTGTTCAACAACTATTCAAGGGTTTTCATAGGGAAAGTTATCTAAGTTACATAGATCTTTTAGATTTAAGCTATGACATGAAACATTAAAGTGTTGTGAAGGAAGTAAAGCTATAGTCAGTCAAGAATATTCTAGCTCTACTTAAACAAAAAAAAGTCTTTCAAAGTAACTATTTGAAGTAAGCCAAACGACAGGGCAAACCATAGACTACTTTGGACAGACTTTATTAAAGAAAACTTTTAAGACAACAATCCAGTAATCCTAAGACTACTTTCAGATAAAGAGAACATACAAGATAACAAGGAGAGCAGCCCAAGATCAAACAAAAATAATCTAATCTACTTTTGGCATACTCTCAAGGGATATTTCAAAGCAACTTTTTAAGGCAGACCAGAGGATAGGGCATACCATAGACTTCCCTAGTTTAGACTCTACTTAGCAAGCTTTGAAGAAGATCTTTAAAAACAATATCTCAAGTTGTACTCAGACAGACATGCGCTCACCAACATTTCTCCCTGGTTATACTCTATTGAATCATTCTTAAAACAACAAGCTCGATAAAACATGAGGGAAATTAAGAGTCCTCCAATCAGATCTTAGTAGAGGAAAACATAAAAATAAAGCTTTTAGACATAACTAGTGTACTTTGACAGTAAATCCTAATCTAAATTTTCTTTTCTTTCTCAAAGAAAATGGACAGCATGTAAACATAAGAAAAAACAAATACAAAGAGGAAAAACATCACCATTAACATAGACTAGGATCCTGTGAATCAGCTTGTTTTATTGATGTTCAAACCAGTTACATACTCCAGCATAGTGGATCTTTACAGCTCAAAGCTTTCTCTATCCAGCCTAACACTCCTCAACTAGCTCAGCAATACTCTAAACTACTAATAGTAACAACCTTCTACAACCAACCAAGAACCCTTTCTAATGAAGTCCTCATGCTATATTTATAAGCAAATAAGGAGGTCAAATGAAAGCTAGGGTTAATAAATTTCATTTATGACTGAGTTAATGATTTTTGACCTTTGAGACCATGCAAGGCCCAAGGCAAAAATATCTGAAATGAATCTCTTTATAATGAATGTTGTTTAATTTCTCAGCTACTTAGTTGCAATATTTGTAATAACTATTGAGCTGCTTATTTTGGAAATATCTCTGACTGTAATAACTTTGGTATGTTTTTAAGGGAAAATGATGCTTGCAGGTGGCATTTAGCCCTTTGATGAAGTAATTGCTTCATGGATTTATCATTCGAAGCATGCTTTGGGCTAATTTGTCTTGATCTTCTTCTTTAAACTTTGTTTAAGGCCTGATTTTTCTTTTAGGCCATATTTTATCATCTTTGTTGTCCTTTTTCTTTATTGACTGCCTTAATCTTCAATATTTGTCCTTAATCTTTAATTAGGTCTTTATTCTCTCTGTTCCTTCATTCTTCACTGATCTTGTTTTGTTTCTGCATGCAGGTTTTTATGTATCAAAGGGTTTTTATGATTGCATCGATGGTCATGAAGCATCGATCAAACCTCGAAATCAAACCCTAAGTCCCTTCTTTGTTTCATTTGGCCTTTAAGGATCTTCATCTTGAGACCAAGCCACTTAAATTGGCTGTGGGATGGACTGTAAAACTCGGCTGCCATTAAACTTGCAACCATAAACAAAGACATTAAAATAAACCTACGTTGTGGATAAAACTGCTTTTCAAAGGCTTGGGATGGGTTTGGAGCAGTTGCAGAGGGAAGAAAAATATGCAAAGAAGAGGTTCCATGGACAGAACCAGGAGAAAGGATGGAATTTTGAATTTTTGGCGCGAAATGGAAAAAAGGCAGTCTTGTGCGAAACCGGGTGGTATCATGTAGAGGATAAGCGGTTAGTGGTTTTGGTCCATATGGATGCAATACCACTCGTTGGTTGATACGCGTCCACAGGAAAACCACCCATTTTGCATGGAAATGGGGCGCTAACCCTTATCAGAAAAATACGCGTGATATGGACTGTAGACCATTGGATCTGGGGGAGCCAGATCAATGGCAGAGTTTGAGTGCTATTGGGAAAAATGATCGGTTTTTGGGATGATGGAAGACAGATGGCAAGCGGACAATGGATGAGTTAATTCAATGGGCGGATGGTGGGATCAAATTGATAGTCGTCGGATCTGGAGGATATACAGTGGAGATCTGTCCAAGGAAAAGGTGGACGGGGGTACGGTTGAGCGAATAGATAAGGTGTGGGAGGTGTGATAGCCGTTAGATCTGGAGGATCTATGGTCCAGATCTATTTGTGGAAGTGAAAGGATAGAAAGCGGTCAGGAGAATGGGTAAAGGGAGGGGCGATGATCGTCGTTGGATCAAGACGATCAACGACCGAGATCTTTAGAGAAAAGTGATGGCGGAGTAAGAAAATGGAGAAAAGGGGCTAAAGTAAAGCACAGGGGCAAAAGGTCCTGTGGGAAGTAGATACGACCGGGAGTTAGGGGAAAAAGCTTTTTTTAGGGGCGGCGAGCAGTTGCGGCCCTGGGTTTTATGAGGAAGAGAGGCTAGGGCTTAAGCGTGGAGGGATTAAGGTTCTTTTTGTTCAAAGGGCTTTTTGAGGCCAAAAGAGGGTTTTCAAGCCTTTTTAGAGGGTTCCAATAAGGTTAGGAGAGGGTGTTTAAACCAAATAAAGAGGTTTTTTAATGGTTTAAAGGTCCTTTTAAGGGGATGAAGGATAAATGAAGAGGAAATGGGCTTTTTCAGAGGGGAAAAGGGACTATTGAAATAGGAGTAAAACATGGAAAAAATGGGGAAATGAAATGGAGGTGGAAATGGTGAAAATAGCATGAAATCGGTCTCTTTTGAATCAGCAGGTTAACTTGGGATGATTTGAGTGAAGATTTTAATGAATGGGTAAGCTTGAGATAATGAAGGTAGTGAGATTTCCAAAACTTACAAGATTTTCTCACAAAAATGTTTGTTTTTGGAAATCTAAAGACTTATTTAGCCATCTTTAGATATAACAAATTTCACTGATGGCTAACAGGAGCCACCTGGATCATTCACTGATTAGGTTTATTCAGAAAAATCATCACTCTATCATAAAAAAAAAAATGTACCAGTGTACCTCTCAATTGTACCAACAATTCCTCTTGCGATCCTCTGTCGACTCCAACAGTAACTTCACCTATTCTCTCTAATCTCAACAATCGACGCTCTCAGCCACAAAGGGTCAACTCACCATAGACCAAACTCACACAAAGGTCTGATACCAAGATACAAAATTGAAAGTGAAATTAGAAAGAAACTCACAATCTGAAACTAGCAGCTCAAAGGTGGGACGAGCTACACCTGGATACTTCCCAATCAGTACCACTCTATTCCATTGATCATAAAAATAAAAAATACATAATATTACATTCAATCTATGGAGATCAAAGCTATGTCCTAGAAAATAGAAAAAAAGTCTAAACTAAACTAAGACGCACACACAACTGTGAAACAAACTTTCTCCATTAATTTCAACTTTTTCATATTTGAAGGTAAAGGGAAATGGATATAAAAGTAGTTAACAAAATATATTTTTTGTGAAAATATGAGGAGAGGTGATAGGAGTTCAAAGAGTAAAGTCTAGGAAAATTCATTCTTCTTCTTTTGTTACCATTTTTTTTAAATATACCAAACAAATTGAGGAAATGGATAACAAGTTGGAATCTCTTTCTTTTACAACATATTTTTTATTTTTTTTTAATATCAAATTGGTTGAGGAAATGGGTAGCAATGCATAATCTCATCCACTTGCCACTAGGTTGGAGATCTTGAACCACCGCTTCTTATATCTGTTTAACATAAACCTACACCTAGAGAAAATGAGCTGAAAATATTGCACCATGCTAGAGAATTGAGGTAACCCAAATAAGGGAGAAGTTAAATATGATTCTTTGTACGCTACATATCGTGGTGAGATGCAGGATGTGAGACTTGAATACAGTCATAAGAATCCTTACGATTGAAGCTTATTCTCCCCATCTCACTTTTCCTTTCAACATGGCCAGCCATAATAGCGAGAGAGGCTGTCCACAAACATGCCCAATGCAATAAAAGATAAGCACACTAAGAAATGTCGCAAGAACAGTGGAATATAATAGCTTGCGTAATATCTTCCCGATGCGTAATCATAATAAAATTTTGTCTAAGGTTGGGATTTATTCTAGGTCATCATAGTTCCTCGGTAATAATTTCTTCGGAAAATAATAATTACTGGTAAATGTCGATATTTTTCTGAGGTCATCCCAATTTCTCTAGATATTAGATAATTAATCGTCGAGTGAAGTTTCATAGTTGCTATATATGGAAACGATTTGGTTGGGACCTTATTTCTTTGTACTTTGTGTATTGTCAAGAAGATCTTTTCAATTATTTCAATAAACCATCATTTTGTGTCCCTCCTAGTCAACATTTTCTTTGTACTTTATGTATGGTAAAAAATATCTTTTCAATTATTTCAATAAACTATCATTTCGCGTCGCCTCATATTCATGAAATCACTTCTGATGTGTATGACATGACGACTAATTCACACGCGATATTCATGAGTACAGTGTCATCCAAATATTGTAGGTTCGCTAGTGGAGAGACTAAAACCACTAGTAAAAGAGGGTATGGAAGATTTCGGGTAGGAATCCCATAAAAAAAAAATAAAAAATAATAATGTTGGAGTGTTTGAATTTTTTTTTATGGTGATGGATTCAGCACCAAGATCTTCTCAAACACTCAAAATTCTCAAGTTTGACAGCTATAACCAAGAATTTTTTTTTTTAAAAGCCAAATTTTATTATAATCTTACGTGAATTTCCATTATTTTTCGAGCTAATTTGTGGGCTCTTTAGAATACCTGTAAAAGAGAGTCATGACTCATTACATCTTTTTCACTCCTGAGTCTATATGAACACTTGGGTTATAATTCTGGGCCCTACTTTCATTATTTTAATTTTGGGAGGTTTTTACCATATTTTCTTATATTTATTGAAAATTTTATAGAAATGTGTTCGGATTACAAATTTAATTTTATATAATAAATGGTTAAATTCATTTATATATTCAAAAATAAATTTTAAATAAAAGACACCATAGTTAACCAAAAACTATTCCACCAAATTCCAACCAAAACCTCTCAAGAAGTTAAATAACTTTTTAATCCCAAACTGTAGTTTAGATAAAGCTTTTAGATCATAAGGTGAGCACCTTTGTTTCAATGGATCATCTCCCCTACTTCATGACTTAGTTCACTTCCATTAAAAATATGGCCATCATAACTATTAATACGAATTTTGCATAACTTCATAGGCCATGGAACATGGTAGAAACCTACAAACATTTATACCATGGATTTTATTTATTGGGTTTAAAGGGGGACTGTCATCACCCAACATGATGACTTACGTTATTGTATTTGTCTACTAATCGGCCACAACTAAGACATGATGTCATGATGCAAGATCCATAAAAGAACCATTCAATCGTGAACTAGGGTTTAAGTCATATTATTTGTTTAAAGGGTTAAAATCCAATGCCCAAGGTTTAGGCCCATCACAAGAGCCTTGTATTATTATTTTTTGGCTTACCATTAAAATCACAAAGTCATTTTCATTTCATATCATGTGTGATTAAAATCTCCTAAGCCTCAACATTTTTTGAACCATTCAATCGTGAACTAGGTTATAAGTTATATTATATGTTCACAATGTTATAATCCCATGCCCAAGGCTTAGTCCCACCAAAAAATCCTTGAATTATTATTGGTTTTCCTCAACTAAAATCACAAGTTCATTTTAATTTCAGATCATGGTCTAAGCCTCAAAAAAAAATTGGTTGTGAAATTTCTTTTGAGTATTAGAAAATTATTATATGTGGAACTTTTAGCTATGAGTTATATAGGGTTAAAATTTTCAAGATTGGAATTTCAAGGATTTTTTGGAGGCCTATGATATGGTTTGAGGAAAAAATAGAAGGTCTTAGGTTATAATATTATCTTTGAGGTCATTTTCCATGTGTGGGTCACACCTAACATTGACCTAGGAGGGATATATCATCCCTTTTTTTAGCCTTGAAGCAATACATGCTCACAATTTAGAGGTATGGCATACCAATGATTGCTCAAAGCCCTATCCAAACAATATATGGTTATAAGGATAGGAAATTTGTCTTTGGAACTCATGTTGGGTGTGGAGCGTGATTATCTTCTTTATTTATATGTATCGTCATGTTGGACCCATGTTCTTAACGAGGCGACAATGTCGCCTGTTTCCATCAGGAGAGTCCTAGGGGGGCGGCAACGACCTTTTGGAGCCCCCAGGAGTTGAACACCCAACCTAAAAAGATATAAAATTGCCTTGTAAAATATTGTCATTTTGTAGTCAATCTAGATCGTTCATTACATGGATGATCTGATGGTAGAAGTTATGTTTAATTTAGTTTTTTTTCCCTAGAAGGCAACCCCTCTATTGTATGAGGGTATTGTATTGCGTATGTGTATGGTGTGTAAACTCTGAGCGAGAAATACCAAGGGGGACTATGTGAGAGAGTAGAGGATATTACAACAGATCTGTTGTTGGTTGTGTCTCTTCATTTTGCTGGATAATAGATATGAAGGACTACCATTTCAATGGACGTAGCCCAAGTTGGGTGAACCTCATATATTTGTGTCTTTGTTATTTTATATGTTCTTTATGTGTTTGTGTTTCCGCATATTATAAGTGTTCCATTTCTCTGTAATATATAATTTTTTAACAACCCATGGATCATTCATAGGGCCTTAGACCACCACCTAGGCACCGCAAAAAGAATAATTTTTAGATGATCATGATGGGGTGTCCATTTCAAGCTTTACACACCTTAGATGGCTTCCATGGCATAATTCATGGTCTAGGGTAAGCATAAAGAATCCAAGGCTGTGAAATTTGATTATGAGACTCATCAACCATATGTTTAGCCACAAGTTATTGCATAGGCCTGCCATAGGAAATATTTACCTTGAACATGGGATAGTACTGAAATATAAATACCTTAAAAACCATCGATGGATTTTAGGTTCAAGCCTATGGTTTAAGATGAAAATATAGGATCAAATACATTTTATTTTTCTCTATATCTCATGGGTGATGTGTGATGCCACATTATACTAGATAGTCTCATCCAAATGGAAAGTAGAATCCATGCATGTAATTTATGCATGGTATCCACCCATGGTATTACAACTCAAAAATACACTAAAAATCCTATAAATAATATGCCTCATGTTGTAAAAGGATGAGATGGTACCACTAAGATGTAATTGTTCCAAGATTCTCTTTGTTGGGCCAGAATTGTAATCTACGGATAAACTACGCTTCCCTAGACTGGTGTCTAATCTAGAACAACAGGTGAAAGACTATAGTACCATTTTTCCTAACTCAAAACAGATACACATAGAGGATTGGATGCTTACTTGTTTCAGTCGCTTCCACTATAGCTTCAAATTCAAGCGGTTTCAAATAGTTGAATGCTTCCTACAAGAAAGAACATTGAAACTGCAGAAGATGCAATAATATAGATATCTATTCAAGCTAGTTAGCTAAATTAGTTAAGCATAAACTACATTCATCTACCAAGATCTTACAACATGGAAAATCAAAGTTATCATAGATGCATGTAGGGAAAAATAAGAAGTACTCTTTATTGATGATAGAAGGAGAGGTTACAACCTACTGACTGATTTGAAGTAACCTTCCAGCAGAGTTCCCAAGTCTCATCACAGCATAAGTCTCTCCAGCAGCAGCTCCACAAATCAAAATCTCTATTGAAAATTCTTCAACATTTCTCTACTCAAATTCTTCCTCTTCAAACACTTAGATCTGTGTTCAATTTATAGATGAACTGTAGGTTGTTTTGTAATAAATTGAATTACAAAAATAGGCAAGACATGTTTCCATTCATGTATATGTCAAATGGGCACTTGGATCTGAAGCATGACACATGTGAACCCTTCTAGAAGACACTAGCCAAGTGGAGATTACGAAATAATGATAATTTTTCTCCCAATGTGACCAATGCACCTTTGAATGTCTGGAAGTGCTTTGCAGAGCAACCTTGAATGGGGCTACCTACATATGTAACTCACTTAGGCCCCTTAGAGCCTGCGTTGATGAGCTCTCATATGTTTAATAATAAGCTTCAAACCATGGAAAAGCCTTGCTTTGATGAAATTCACTATTTGATTTATGTTGTTTCCTGTCTTAGGGCATATAGAAACTAAGATGATAGGGAATGATAGACCCTTTGATCATCGATCCTAGAGATGATGCCCAGTTAAATAGGTCATTGGGAATGGTGCCCAAATTGACCTATAACAATTTCCCCCTAAAGCATGAGATCAAAATAATAAGAACATTTGATTGAGATGCTTTACACTGTGATGAGCCTCGAAACAAAGCAGAACGGTCACCTGCATCAATATTTTTTTTTTCTGAATAAGAATAATTCTATTAAGAAAGAAGACATATAGTACAATCAGTGCTTGCAAAGAAGCGAAGAAAAAAGCAAGGGTGCCGGGAATGATATATTATCAACTTCGGTCCCATAGAGCAACCATGGCCTATGCAAAAGATAACAGAGAGGACAGAAAAAAATGAGCTGGACTAGGGAGTCTGCCCAGCATGGTCAGAATCACCCAATCTACATTTTTTCCCTTTCTTTTTATTGACTTTGACCCAACCATTTTGATCTGGCTGGATCGGAACTACTTGCAGACTGTTTTGTGCTAAAGGAGCAGACTCCTTGTCTGAATCAGAAGACGAGGGCTCATGAGAGCGTTTCTGCGAGATCAGAGGCGTAGAAGGATCCTTGTCGTGGGCTGAGGATGTGTCCTGCGGATGCTGCAAATTTTCTTCCACTTCAATGTCCTCCTCATCAGAGCTAGAGGACTCTATGTCATCCATAGGGGGTCTGTCACAAGGTTTCCAACTCTTGGATTTGGATTTGCAGGTGGTGTTCTTCTTTTTGTCGAAGAACGATGCACATGTGTTCTGGAGATGCCCCGTCTGATGGCAATGGCGGCACCTGAAAGCTGTGTTCTCATAGTCCAAAGTTTGCGTCCAATGGAAGTCCCCAACTTTGAGGATGATCTGATCTGGCAGCCCTTTACTGATGTCTATTTCTGCGCAAATTCTGCCAAAGGTGTAAATTCCTTTCTCCCCCCTTGAGGTGTCTGTAGCCAGGAAGCAGCCTAAGGTGTCCCCGATTCCTTGAAAAACAACAAAATGCCATAGATGCGCAGGGAGATTTGGAAGTCTGACCCAGATAGGAAGCTTGGAGATGACCGCAGTGGAGGGATCGAAGTCTGGGAACCAGGGGGTGAGGAAAAGTCCAGCTGATCCCCAGAACCAGGGGCCTCCCGTTAAGGCTTTCTGGTAATCTTCGTTGAGGCAAAAGGCTACAATAAAGAAGCCTTTCGAGCAGAAAAAAACTTTGCAGTTTTTGGTCCAATGGGAGTGGATCCACTGATATAGATCGGCAGTGCGGGGCCATAGGCCATTAAATCTGCAAATGAGAGCTGTTTCTGCAAATGTCTGGTATTGTTCATCCAGAGATGGATGAGTGATTTCAATGGCAGGGGTTTCCTCCATTTTGTCCACCGAGAAGGGTTTGGGTGCCTCGGCAGATTGGGCAGACTTCTTGGCAGGCTGTGCATGTACCGCATCTTTATAGGAAAAACCTTTGGAGGCAGAGGTTTGCCCAACTGCACCTCCCCTTAGCCGAAGTGATAGGTTCACTGTGGCATTTCTTTCAATATTATAAGAGGAAAGAGGCAGGTTGTTATCAAGCTGCTTACCAGCAAAGAGGAGCCGCAGAAGGGAGGAAGGGATCCCCAACCTCTGTTCGAGTATCTGTGAGAGATGGCGCACTGTGAAGGACGGCTGGACCCCAAGGAGCAGGGTTTTGCCTGATAGTAGAATTATTTGAATCTGAAATGTTGCTTGCTGGAGGTGGATAGGATCTCGGCTGCCTGAATGAGGAATCAAGGCTGAAACGGTGAGGTTGCGTGGCTTCAGAGCCAGTTCCAGATCCTCACAATACCGCTGCTGCATACGGAAGAGTGCGGTAGTTTCCAGGGGTAGGGATCTGCAGGTAAAGACGTGGAGTAGAAAGAGCCAGCGGCCCAGAGAGGTAAAGGCCGGAGCACTCCAACTTGCCATCGCACAGTTGTATGGCCGTAGAGCAGTGGCGGCCAAAACAGTCTCCAGTTGAGGGGCCAGTGCGCCAAGGAACCCTGCCCTCTTTCTCCACGTCGCCCACCACATCTGCCATGGCATACCGTCTAGTAAGCAACATCTTGCACAGTTCATGCGCTCGGCATGTCTGCAGGAACCCCAAGTGAAAAACTCTGCAGAAAGTCGGTCCCGAGCCCCATGGGTCATCCCATCTTTCTCATGGCTGCAATAGAACAGAGACCCATATCTTCGCCTTGCGAATTCCTCCCTGCAAACAATTTCATGGCCGCTCCCCCAGGTTGGCTCGATCCAGCGAGCGGCGGCGGCATTCGGTGACTGAAACCCTAGGGCAAGGGTGAAAACTCCCGCGCTCTCCATCTCGTTCTATGGCATATATCCCCACCTGCATCAATATTACAATACATTACATCATGATAAATCCTCTATTGATCATAATTGCTGAGGGTAGGCATTCTCATAGTCATCACATAAAACAATCTAATAACATGTACATAATTCAGAAAGTCGTCTACAATGGAATGTTGCCTAGATGCAGACATCGCCTATAGATATAGGCCCATGTTTGGATTACAATCTGTATGTAAGGTCACCATACAGATGATGTGTACAACAATCCTTAAATCGCAGCCTAAATGGCTGAAACTAGATCCGGGGTCTTCTTATCTCATTCACTCGATCATTCGGGTACAAGTCTAGCCATGCGAATATATGATTTTTCGTCGAACATGGAAAGACATCGTTTGATTACTAGCCAATAATGAAAGTTTTTAACAAACGTGAGAGAAACACCATTAATAAAAATGGCCCTCAAGGTACTGCAGTACATTTCGTAAGGCGTGAATAGATGATTTGATGTCGAACGCCAAACAAAATATTTCGGTCAAAAGTCCAGAAGCGAGGATCTTGTCGATGCTGTAACAAGCCTCATGGTACTGGAATCTGATGTTTCTAAGTGAACTTCCTGGATATTGATTTGTCGTTGATAGGAAGTCACCTTATTGCAAAACTGGAGCTACTGATTTCGGAGACAAGGGTATGACTTGATATAGAAATTTTCAGGGATGATGGTCATGAAAATGAAGGTTTATGAGTATTGCAGATGGATGATTTCTTAATCACTGGATGACTTCTCTTGAACATATTGGCAACATTGTGATGATTTGGTAGCATTGACCCAAAACCGAAGTGAAGGTATGATGAACCATAGGTGTGAATGAACTGTCAAGATGATTACCCAACCCAAATAGTCACGGACATGGAGTGAAAGAAGTGTCATGTTCAAGAGCGTTTTGCTACCAAAAAGAAACTTTGCTTACTTTTCCCAAATTTTCCCCGGTCATTTGTCGACCAGTACCTCTCTATTTTTTAACAAGCTTGAGGAGGATAACATTTGCTTGATCTATAATTCAACCCTTCGGGTGAATAAATAATAAAGTATCGCTATTTAATAATTTAATGAGTCTAGCGATGAATGAAACTTGATTCTTGCCATGATTGACAAGCCCGTCGCTATTTTATGTTTTAACGAGCTTAACGACAATGATAGCCCGGTCCTTTTTCATGTTTAGAGAGTCTAAAAAAGAGGACAAAAGAGGACTCCAAAAGTAATTTTTCATAAATTTGTCTCTGAGATCCGAAAAATTGTAAAATAATGTCTAAAAGAACCTCTTTGGTCATGTTTAAGCAAGGTATTCATTTTTCGTAAATAATCTATCTTAGTCTGGAAAAGGGTTAAACCTATACTGAGTAGATATCAATTCATTTACTTTAACGAGCTCGAAATGACAAGTGCTCGGCAATATTTTCACATTATCGGAGTCTTAAAAGAGTTGAAAGAAAACTCCAGGGGTTCCCTTTTCATTGTTATCGAAGCTCGAAAAAGAGATAAAAGTGCACTTCAAATCCTTTTTCGTTTTTATCAAAGCTCGAAAAATAAGGATAAAAAGTATGCTTTGTGGTCAAGTCTTTCTTTGAAATAAATTTGCATGACTAATCTGTTCATCAGTTGTATTTCATGTTCAGAACAATAGAAAATGGATTAAAAATACCTATTTCATGATAAAAAACATAATAAAACCATAATCATAGCAATAATAAAACCATTTTCATTTTGGAGCTCTGAACCTGATTTTTCCCCCAAACTTCAGTCGTTGATTGCGGTCGTTCCTATGGATGGATTTCATCGCCGTTTGATCCAAGTAAATAGCATGAACCTCCTCTTCCTTTCAATATTCATTTAATTTCCATTCTTTGCAAATTTTTAGGGTTTTGAGGTCCCTAGGGTAATTTTTTCCCAAAATGAGGGCAACACACCCTTGTACATCGAAACCTGCATTGCATAGCAGGTATAGTAAAGGATACCTGCATATGCAACGCACTGTCTCAACCTAGGGACTGCGTTGGGCGCATTTCAAGTTTGTGATTTTCAAGATGTGTTTTGCAATGAATGGTATCTAATGTATCTTGTGGTTGATTTTCAGGTTTCCATCGGATAATAATAGCGATTGCATGGAGAGAAAGTGAACATGAAGAACAAGATATGATTTCCTTGAATGATCCGGGCACTGTAAGAGGTTTAAGGGATTGTGGGCTACTTAAGTACTTCAAATTGTCTGTAATTAGGCAACAGATATAACTCTTGGAGTTCCTTGTTCGAGCATGGGATCCAGCGATAGAGGTATTTCAAATAAAAAATCAAGTGTTATCCATAACAATTGAGGATGTGTATTTTCTCATAGGTTTTTTGAGGAGAGGTTTGCCCATTTCACTCACAGGATCTACCATTGGAGGAGAAATAATGAGGGATTATGTTATGCATTATTGCTATCCGGGGTCAGAACTTAGCAAAGATGGAAAAATAAACATTTGTGATGTCAGGGATTTGCCTCTGAGAACCATCCTTTTCACGATCGCTAAACTTTCCGGCACCATTACACTCCATGTGGCAAATAGATCGTACATGCAATATGCGTTGGGATGCTTAGAGCCAACAGTTTTCAATTGGTCTGAAGCTATTCTATCTCAGATAAAGGAACAACTGAATAAAGAAAAGGGAGGAAGGAAGAAAATTTTCAGTTATGGTTCCATCCTTATATACTTCGCTTTGGAAAAGATTCCACTGATGCAGCCACAGCATGTAACATTGGATATATCTAGTCCTACAGATCCTCGAATGCAAAGATGGGTAGAACTCATAGGTCGGCATGCAGGCAACGACTTCCGAGGAGATCCAGATCTAGTATTACCAGAAGGCGCTCAGTGGGGTGAAATAGGTAAGAATGATTTGACCATGTTTTTTTATATTTCTAAGGTTTTATACAATGTTTTTGTGTTTTGATTTCTTTCCAAGACTAAACTAAATGTTTGATGTAATGCAAATATCGGTCGCATTCAACCAGTAGAGGAACTAGAGTGCGAAGCAGATGCGCCACCAGAGAGAGATGTCGGGAGAGTAGTCCTTCAAGACCTTGATATGGCTGAGACTGTAGCTGAGCTCCAGCAGTACATAGAGGGATTGACCTTCGGAATTACGAATTGCCGTATCAAAGAGCTTCCTATGCGACTGCAGCGTCACACAATTGGGGTTCCTAACCGTTGGATGAGGTTTCTTCGTAGGATCGCTAGATCTATAGCATGTTTCCATGAGCACCACTAGTTTACTTGTGACAGTTTGCATATACATTTCGAGGTCAGATGACCAATGTGTCTTGGGCACAAATTTTGTAAAAAACCTATAACTATCTATCTATATGTTTTCAGAGTTTTTCTTATGTTTAATGTGCAATCCTATTCAACGTTGTGAATATTTTCTTTACCTATGTCAGAAATGTTTGTCTAAGACTTGATTAGCTAAAGAATCAGTTAAAGTGTTCAAATTTCTAGAAATGTGTTGATATTGAACAAAATCAAAATGTCTTTCCAAAAGTCGAAATCTTAGGAACAATCTAAGAAGTGTTGGATTTCTAACAGTATAAAAAATAGTAATTTGTAATACCACGAGTTGTGAGTTCAAACTTATGATTATTTCTATTAATACCAAATGAAATGGCATCATAGAGAAGTTCGATCAACGCACTATACTCACTGATATTGTTAGTTAATCTACCAATAAAAATCCCTCGAAAACTCACTAACTAGTCGTTCAGAGCGAAAATGGCCCACACTACAGAGGATAGATTCTGCATACTATGACTAGCACCATCAGCATATCCAACAAATGGTTCTGAAGATTCAGAAATCTGCAATAAAATTTAAAGCAGATTACTAACGTCAAGAAAAACTCTAAAAATAAAATTAAGATAGTGAATGCAAATCAACAACATATAAAGAATATAATACAAAAAATTACTACGCTCATGATTAAGCATAGTAACGTTTAAGATACAACCCATTTATAGGTTGTGCCAATGGAATCCCATCATAATAAACTAACTCGTAGGCACCTTTATCAAGAACTCTTTTGACAATGTAGGGGCCATGCCATAGTGGCTCGAATTTCCCTATACCTATTACATCAGCTTCCTGGTCATAAAGAAGGACCAAGTCACTCTCTGAGAAGATGCGAGGCTGGAAATTTTTGTCGTATTGAGCCTTTATATGTCTCTTATGCGATTTGTTAGCCAATTGGGCTTCACGATGTGTTGCATCTAGATGGATGAGGTTAAAGAGACACACTTCTTCTTCTGAGGTGTCAGGTAACAAGTCTATCGCGAGTTTTAACGATGATATTTCGCATTGGATTGATAAGATAGTGTTGAGACCATACACCAATTGAAAAGGAGTAAATCTGGTAGCGTTTCTCACCAAGGTTTGATATGCCCACAAGGCAGAGTACAGGATCAAGTGCCAGTTCCTTTTACGGACTCCTATCATTCGTTGAAGCATTAGTTTAAGAATTTTGTTAATAGCCTCAACTTTTCCATTCGATTATGGATAATAAGGTGTAGAATTATCATGCAACAATCCTAACTTGGCTATCAATTCAGAAATCATATGATTGCGAAAATGCTTCCCATGATCTGTAACTATAGCCCGTGGGACCCTAAACCATGCAATAACGTGGTTGAAGAAAAATAATGCAGCTGTTTGTCCTGTGTTATTAAATATAGGCATCGCTTTGGCTCATTTGGTAAAATAGTCGACTGTGACAATAATATAACCATGCCCCCTGGACGAAGGAGGGTTACAGGTCATGAAATCGATACCCCATTTCATAAATGGTCCAACAGAGAAAACAGGATGCATTGGAGCTGGAGGTTTGCGGATTTTACAATCATAAATCTGGCATGCATGACCACTTCTGACTGCGACGATGAAATCTTGAAAAATAGTAGGCCAAAAGTAACCAAAACGAAGTATCTTCTGCGTGGTATCATATCCAGATAAGTTTCCACCACAAGCCCTAGCATGACAATCATTTAACACTTTTTTGACCTCCTCATAAGTGAGGCACCTCCTTAAAATAGTATCGACACCACGATGATCAATTATATCACCGACGATCAGATAATCTTTTGCTTGGTATCGAATACGTTGCTGATCAGAGTGAGAGGTATTAGGTCAAAAATTTTGGGTTCGGAGATAAATGATGAAATCCGATCAGAAATAGAGACTCGTCTGGAATAGATGGTTCCGATATAGTAGGATTACTATCAGAGGGAAGGTCACAGATAAGCTCATCCAAAACTAAATATTTCTTTGACTTCGATTTGATGAATTCCAAATCAAATTCCTACAAAATGACGATCCATTTTGAATATTCCCCCCCTAGCAATTTACCTGATAAGATGTAAGTCATGGGGTTGTAATCCGAAACAATTGTTGTTTTTCGGAGTAGGATATAATGGAGAAATCTTTGGACAACTTGAACAACTACCAAGACAAGCTTTTCCACGTACGAGTACTTAACATCCGTATCATTGAGATTACAACTCAAATAATATTTTGGATATTCAATTCCATCTTCTACTTGGACTAAAACCATAGCGATGGTCATCTCAACTGCGACAATATATAGGAAATAATCGTTTTGATAATTCGGGGGATACATTAATGATGCTCGGACAAGATGGTCCTTGATAGCATCAAAATAAGCTTATGCAACTTGGTCCCAATGGAAGGGAACCCCCTTTTTCAATAATTGATTAAATCTTTTAGCCATTTCAGCGTTGTTTGGAATGAACCTTCTCAGGAAGTTAGCATTTCCTTGAATTTTTTGTATCTGAAGTAAGTTTGAGGGCGCAGGCAAATCAAGAATGTCCTAAACCTTCAGTGGGTCTATTCAAATTCCTTCTTTTGAGACGACGAATCTGAGCAATCGAACAGAACCAACACAAAACACACATTTGTGCGGATTGAGGTGTATCTTGTAGTGTCGGCAGCATAAGAAAATGGCTCTCAAATGCATCGGGTGATCAGTTTGATTTTGTGAATGCACTGGTAAATCATCTAGATATGGTTGAACAATGTGCTTGATGTCGTTGAAAGCATAATCCATTGCTCTTTGAAAATTTACCCCAGCGTTTTTTAAACCAAACGGAAGTTTCTGATATGCGAATGTGCCCCAGGGATAGATGAATGTTGTCTTATGTTTGTCATGTGGGTAGATATTGATTTTATTGTAGCCGGAAAACCCATCCATGAAAGAAAATATTTCGCATCCAACATAATCGTCAATAATCTGGTCGATAAAGGGTGTAGGATAGTTGTCTTTTGGACAAGCATGATTAACATCCCGATAATTGATGCATACTCTAATGGTTCCTTATTTTCTCATAACAGGAACGATATTGGAAACCCATTCAGTTAGCAGAACAGGGTAAATGAAACCAAAACGCAAAAGTTTTTCAAATTTTTTTTTGATGGTAGTGGCTTTCTTCGGATGAACAGGATGAAGCCGTTGACGCACCGGTTTGACATCAGGATACATATTAATAATGTGTTCAACTATACTAGTATATATGCCTGGCATTTCCTCGTAATACCAAGTGAATACGTCACAAAATTCACGAAAAAGAGAGTGATATAAATCAAGTTTTGATGGAGAACAAGATACATCGACATGAATATTTTCTACAATGCGAGGTTTGGTCAAAATATCGATAGAAATCGTTTCTTCAATATTAGATAAGTTTCGCTCATAATCAATTGCAATAATTGGAAAAGAATTCGAAAATAAATTTTGAATGGATGGGTGACATAGTTCACTAAGATTATTTTCTTCATAATCAAGAAGATGGGAACGATGATGATAATCTTCCCATGGTTCTCCTTCTGCCATCATTGATTCCAAAATATTTTCATCTGTCAAAAATTTTAAGGAAAATGGATCAGATAAAGTACCAAAATCTAATGAACGATCAACCCAAACACTCGGTAAAGCTGATTTCGGATTTTCCGCCCAAGCCAAATAAATTGATTGCTATGCTAGCTCAATAGGGCTAGGCAGTAAAACATCATCCAACGTAGAAATGTCAAAAACACCCGTACTCTCCCTTAAGCCAGATGGAGTGGAAGAGATCATGTAGCAGTTCTCTATGCTTGCAATTTCTGTCAACGTCGCGGGTAGCAGTAATGTAAAGGTTCCCATAAGAGTGGAATCCTTTAAGAGTCCTACACCAATGTTCTGGATTTATAGTTGGGGTAAGTGAACAAACAGAACGCTTCCAGTTATCTGCGAAGCGGAGGCAAAGAAGGATAATTGATTGATGACTGTGATTGAACCTTTATGTGGAAAGGCAATCATTCTAAAATTTGTAGAAACAATGGTAGTCATCATATATACCCATGGTCTTCCCAGTAAAATATTATAGTCAAGGGGTCCATCAACAAACTCGACATCAATACTTACTGTTTTTCCCCCTAATTCAACATGCAGGTTATTGATAATACCACAAGGTTTATATGTTCTTCCATCAAAAGCCTTCAACGTCATTGACGATTGTGATAATCGCGGCGAGCCAAGTGACTTCCAACATTTTAGAGACATAATGCAAGTAGATGCTCCCTCATCAATAATAGTACGATGAACAAGGTGATTAAGAACATTTACCTGGATGGAGAATGCCAATTCTACTAGTAGCTACGGTACATAGCCCGTATGATTAAAGACGACAAGATTAGAATCAGTTGGATCAATTCCACCAATGGCCGACAATAAAGCCTGCTTCTGGTAGGGACAATTTTGTAATACCTCAAGAGCAGGCATAGTTGAAGGGGATTGAGACAAATCTTCAACTATATTATTATTTTTTGCAACTCTTACTCGAGGATTATATGTCGATTTATGAATTACTCCCTTCGGTGGCTTAATCGTCAATTCAGGAATAACAGGAGGTGGTACTGATTCATTAGATGGATTCATTGTTGAGGTAGCAGGTTGATCAGTGGTCGGACTACCATAGTCTTTATTCCACGTCGACACCAAAATATCTTGTGAAGGTTTTGTAGTGGATAACATTAAGACTTGGGAACTAGGAGCTGGATCCGTAGCAACCAAATTTGTGTCTGGATTTGGAAATGGGTTTGTCAACACAGCTGATGCATTTGAAGTCTTGATGATTTTTGAGACTTCATCATGGTGAGGAAAATCCCTAAAAAAGTGTTCCTCCTTACAGATTATGCATGGATAACAAGGTTTCCATGGTCCTAATGATTGATCGAATGATCGTTCCTGCAGGTTAGAAGCTTTCTTTTTCTTTGATTTCCCCTTTTTCTTACTCCCTGGTTGCTTGTCACTTTTTCCTTTGTCAATTGACACGACATTAATTTCGGAAGTAGGAGCAGAATCAGATGCAGTAGTGTTGTGTGTGTTTACAGTGCCTATCAAGCTGTCTCCGGCATGAGAGTCCTTTATTTGAGGAGGAACATTGAAATTAAATCGCGACGCATTTGGTGTTTTCTCATAGAGTGTGCCAGACTGAGTGTAAATCAAGTCTAAATGTTGCGCACGAGCGATGACTTGCTCTTCTGTGAGGATGCCACCTTTAGCCACATCCTTAGTTATATATGGTAACAAGGATTTGATGAACCATTCAGCAAGGAGCTGATCAGGAACAAATGTCCTAACCATTCGTCAATGGCGACGCCACTCATGAATATGATCTGAAATGTGAGTAGCATTTGTCTGTTTGAAATTGGTCAAGAGTTTCGTTCCAATTTCGTATCTGATCGGTAACTGGAAATGGGTCAAAAATACAGTAGCTAAGGTAGTGAAATTTTCAAATGAAGCTCTAGGTAATTCAATGTACCATTTAGCTGTCAGACCTGTGAGCGTTCTCTGGAAAATATGTAATCGAACAAAATCTTCATTTAGGGCATTTGATGAACACCATAAATGATAAGTCATAACATGAGTTGATGGGTCTTCTCCAGGGTTTCCATTGAATTTAGGAATGTCAGAGGGTAATTTATGTGGTATCATCGGCCAGCAAAAAGAATAATTGATAGGATCATTAGTTAACTAGTATAAATCTGGTAATTCCAAGGTTGCAACAAAAGGAAACTTTCTATTAAGGTTAGGTTGAGGATAGCCAGGATAAGATGGAATTTATTGGGTAACAGGTCTTTGAGCACCAACATATGGGATTTGATGTTGGTAACCCAGATAGGGGCTGTTTTGCATGGAAAACTCTTGAGAGTGTTGTTGACCAAAACCTGGATATGTTACTTGTTGAAAGGAAGTTTTCAAAATTTGCGCCTGTGGCTGCCAAGGGACCTGTCCACCAAGATTATAACCCAAATTTGTGTAAGTTGGATTCGGTTGATATGTATAAGTAGGTTGTGTTTGCAACACCCCATAAAATGGTACACAAGCTTGTGAGTAAATAATTCCTGATACAGGTTGTTGTAAATTAACCAAAGGATTTTGATATTGAGTTGAAGAACTCGCCTGATAAGGTTGATGTACAATGTTTTGATTCTGTAATAGGGGTATAGATGCATTAGCAAGTGGTAATGAAGTGGGTGTAACAGGTTGAACCAGTTTATATGATTGGACAACCGTTTGTGGTTGGATAGGTAGAGTGGGCTGCCATTTACAAACATTTAAATCAACATTATTTTGACCAAAAAGTGTCTGAGTACTGTCATATTGGGTAACCAAAGGTTGCCCCCCAGCATAAGGAGGATAATAAGATGGAAAATATTGTTCACCGAATGCTAGGAGTCAAGTTGATAAAGGAATTGACCCATAATGACCGGCTTGACATTGCCCTGATGATGGATTTAATGAATCAAGTCGTTCATTACTGAATATAGGACTACCAGTTAAAACACCAAATGATGACATTGGCAAAGACCATGAACATGAACGTGCACCAGAGAAAGTGCCAGATAATTATTTGTAACCTATTGGGACTGAAGGGCCACCGTGAAAATATTACTCTGGTGATGTTGTGGACATCGACGGAGTAGCGAGGGAAGGATCTGACGTAATTGGAACAGCAGAACCAACCAAAGATGCTGGTTCAGACATGATTGTTTGACCAAATGTATACCCTCGAAAATCGACGGGTGATTGAACGGAAATAGGATCAACAAAAGTAGATGGAAATGATTGAGAAAATGACTGGTATAGGTAAAGGTCTCCCCCAAAGTGGGTTTTACTTAAAGTTGTATCAGGTTGAGGGATTTCTTCAATCGCGATTAAACTAGGAGGAAGAGCTTCATCGTTAGGCCCAAAATATACTTCAGACAGTTGAATGTGTGAGATAGGAGTTTCAGTGGCTATAGAAATTTGTGGGATGACCAAGGTAGGAACAACTTCCAGCTGTTCAGATTCAGGATTCAGAGATTCTGGCAAAGAAGAGACAAGATCTAGATCAATGTGTGTTTGAACAACATTGGGTCCAAGAGGTATGGTCTCAACGATTGAATGGCCGTGACCACGGGTAACTATGAAGACTCCATTTCGACAACAGTAGACAAAAACAATGTTACCTATTTTTTTTTGGTAGCATAAAAAGCACCCGATTTTGAAAAGTGGTGATGCAGAATCACCATTTTTTTTTTGTGCACATTTTTGATACTCTAAATTTTTTATTTATGAAGTATGAATATTTGTTTTAAAATGTTAGTGATTTTCATGCTAATTTTGAAATGTATTGATGCAGCATCAACTTTTTTTTTTTAGAGCAGTGATTTTCATGCTAATTTTGAAACGTATTGATGCTGCATCAACCTTTTTTTTTAGAGCAGTGATTTTCATGCTAATTTTGAAACGTATTGATGCTACATCAACCTTTTTTTTTTAGAGCAGTGATTTTCATGCTAATTTTGAAACGTATTGATGCTGCATCAACCTTTTTTTTTTTAGAGTGGTGATTTTCATGTTGGTAATAAAACACAAAACTTAGATAAAAAAAAAATATAAAAACAATAAAAAAACCAATAAAAATGTAAAAAAAAACAAAAATAGCTCATAAAAATAAAAAATTTAAACAAAAATAAATAAAAAAAAACAAAAATATTTGAAAATTATATCAAAGGAAATGACAAAATTTGAAGAAAAAAACACATAATTTAAAGAAAAAAAACAAAAATTGACCAAAAAATTAAAAAAAAAAAAAATCAAAAACATTTTTTTCTAACTTATTAAAAAAAACAATATATTAAAATATATATATATATTTAAAAAAAAAAAATTTAAAAAATTAAAATTACAAAATTAAAATTTAGAAAAAAAAAATTTAAAAAAAAAGAAATTAAATTTAAAAATTTAAATTAAAAAAAATAATAATAATAAGGAAAAAAATACAAATTTTAAAATTTACAAAAAAAACAAATTAAAAAAAAAACCAATTAAAATTGAAAAAAATGAAAAAAAACTAGTGCAAATAATTAAAAAACAAATATACATAAATTTAGTGTTTTTTTTTTTTTTTAATGAAACCATTTATAGATTTTTAAAATGAAAAACTAAATAAACGAAAAAATTAAGAAAAACAATTAAATTAAATTAAAATTTAAAAATTTTAATAAATAAATTTTAAATTTTAAATTTAAAAAAATAATTATTCTATAATATTAAATATAAAAAAAATTAAACAAATTGAATTTAAAATAAAAAAATAATTTTAAATTTTTTGAAATTCAAAAATTTAAAAAAAAAATCAAATTAAAATAAAAATATTAAAAATTAAAAAAAAGTAAAAAATAAAAATAAAATCAAATAAAAAATAGATGTATATATATATTAAAAAAAAAAAAATTTATTTTAAATAAAAATATTAAATTAAAAAAAAAATTAATTTTTTGAAAAAAAAGATTATTTTTTGAAAAAAAAAAAAAAAAATTAAAAAAAAATGAATTAAAAATTTTTTTTAAAAAAAAATCAATTAAAAAAAATTGTGGTGGCAGTCGGGGTGCGGCCCGCCCGCTGGGCGGCGGGGGCCGGACGGGCGGCACCATGGTGGCGGCCCAGCTGGCCTCCCGGCCCCCGATGGGCGGAGGGCTGATTCTCGCAGCCCGCCCGCAGGGCGGCTGGGGCCAGCCGGGCGGTGCCACGGGGGCGGCCCAGCCGGCTTCCCGGTCCCCGACGGGTGGAGGGCCAATTCTCGGAATCGGCCCTCCGCCCGTCGGGGGCCGGGAGGCCGGTTGGGCCGCCCCCGTGGCGCCGCCCAGCGGGCGGGCCGCGCCCCCACCACCACCACTTTTTTTTTTAATTTCAAAATATTATTTTTTTTTTTAATTATTTAAAATAAAATTCGTTTTGTTTTAATTTTATTATTTTTTTGTTTTAAATTTATTATTATTTCTTTTTTGTTAATAATTTTTATTAAATTTTGCCCATTTTTTTATTTAATTGATTTTTTTTTTTTTTTTTTTAATTTCATAATTTTTCTTTGTTATTAACTTTTACGTTTAGTTTTTTAATATAATTTTATAAAATTCAATAAATTTTATATATATTTTTTTAATTTATTTGGATTTAATATTTTTTTTAAATGTTTTACTTTTTTATTATTTTTTTTTGTTAATTACATAAAATTTTTATATTTTTTTATTTCAATTAAAATTGTGTATTTAAAATTAGATTTTTTTTTAATGAAACTTAATTTTTTTAAATTAATTTTTTTTTATTTAATATTTTTTTTTCTTTTTTTTTCAATTTTCCATTTTTAATTGATTTTTAAAGTTTTTCGTTTAACAATATTTTTTTTTTTCTTTTATATTTAAAATTTATTTTTTCTTTCAAAATTTATTTGTTTATTCATTTATTTATTAAAATTTAATATTTTTGTTTTTAAATTTAATTTGTTATTTTAATATTAACCTTTTTTTTTTTAATTTAATAAAATTTGATGTATATACCTATTTTAATTTAAGTTCATATATATATTTTATTTTTTATAATTTAAATTTAATTTATTTTTTATAGTTTATTTGTTTTTTTAATAGATATTGTTTTAAATTTGATATTTTCATTGTATTTTATTTTTATTTTTTATTTTTAATTAATTTTTCTTTTTTTTTTCCTTTTAATTTGAATAGTGTTTTTTTTTTAATTTTGAATTTTTAAATTTATTAAAATTTAATATATTTCCTTAAATTTAATTATTTGTTTTAATTTTTTTTTTCTTTTTTAAAATTTAATAAGCATTTTCTTTTTCTTTTTTAAATTTAATTTCTATATTTTATTTTTTATAATTTCCTTCTTTTTTTAACTTGTTTTTTTTTTAAATTTAATATTTTTATTTTGTTTTTATTTTTATTTTTTAATTTCTATATTTTTTTAAATTTTAATCTTAATTTTTTTTTTTTTTTTTAATTTTTTTCCTTAAATTTTAGGTTTTTTTTTAATGATTGAATTAAAATTTTTACTTTGTTTTTATTTTTATTTTTTTTATCTTCATATATTTTTAAATTTTAGGTTATTTTTTAATGTTTGAATTTTAAAAATTAAAAAATGTTACTTCTATTTTTAAAAATGCCAAAAGTATGACACAATTTTTTTTTTGTTATTCCAACATCAACTGGTTTTGTTTTGAGGGTGTTTTTTCAATCCTTTTTTCAAGAAACAATTTTGTTTTTACCATAATTTTATAAAATGTTGAAATTTGACCTTAAAAAAAAAACGAAGTGCGTTCTGGAAGACACACGTTTTTTTTTTGGGGTGTTTTTTCAATCCTTTTTTCAACAAACAATTTTGTTTTTAGCATAATTTTAGAAAATGTTGAAATTTGACCTTATAAAAAAACAAGTGCGTTCTGGAAGACACACTTTTTTTTTTGGGGTGTTTTTTCATGTTTTTTGAGAGTTTTTGGGCTAGAGTTCCCATTTTGAGGTCAGGTTACCTATTTCATCGGTAACAGTGTTCAAACAGAGATGTGTGGAAACAATTTGAGCTAAATCTAGATTAAAAGATGATGTTTAGCCAGAGGTAGGGATTGTACTTGATTCGGCAGATCGTGATCACCTTCGCTTACCAGAAATAACTTCCGTTGGTAAAGGTGGTTTTAAATATAATCTACATGAACGACGGGGGGTAGGATTGTGTTCTTCCACGATTACTAATTTATTTCATCCAAAAAGAAATAAACAAAAAGAGGGTAATGCTAAGCAAAATGGTTTACCAAGAAACTGTGAACTACAGAATACCTCTTGGCGAACTAAGAAGAATGGGCAAGTAATCTCCACGAATGTTGTGTTCGGTGTATCACAATTTCAAGGTGGCTGACTCGGTTCACTATGGATGGATAGCACCTAAAATTTGTCCTCCCAAATATACCCGAAGGTACGTGGAGGCCCAAGTCCGTATTAGTGCTCTCTGATGCGAAACTGCATAGTGAGAGCACCCCTTTATACTTATCGTATTGTAACACCGCCTGCTATACCCAAGAGTACGTGGATGAGCTATGATATACTTACGTATGTGGAGTGAGGTATCACACTCGGAATGTATCGCAGACAAGTTAATGATAGCTACTATGTTTTATGACGCCATAATACATCTCTAGCCTAGACCTCTAAATGTTATCGTTAATGTTCCAAAGCATTGTTAAGTAAATTAAGATTTATTTTATGTTGATCTTGCTTAACAGTTTTCCTTTCAGGTTCACCACAATGATGTATATGAAATTCCTAAAATGCAAGCTAAGAATGATAAACAAACTTTCACTTTCATCTTTTTCAATGAAAGACCTAGCTACTAAGGGAAGAGAGCAAATAATTTGAGAGCAAACAAATCAATGAACAAAACAAAATCAATGAATCTCAAATTAAATGTAGATTTCCTAATGTTCCTTTTGCAAAAAACACACAATCCTACATGCAAATGCAAGTTTTTCTTCTCATTTTATTTAATGTTATGAATGCAGAAAAGAAACTAGGTGCACTAGATCAGTAATCGAAATGCTTTTTACTTTCGAGAAATGAAGAATACAAACAAAAATTTCTCTTTTGAAGGAAAAACGAGGATTTCAACAACAATTATTCCTATCAAGGAAATGAATATTTTACGATAATTTCCTATTTCGAAAGCAAGCGATTCTTAATGCGACCATAAAAAATTCTTTGAAATAAACTTGTCAATGATAATGAAAAACTTTTTAAAACAACATTGAACAAATTTTCAGTCAAAGGAGAAGAAATATATAGAGCTACTAGTCAATTTAGCATTAAACCTTTCAGAACAAATCAGCAAACAAAACTGAAGAAAAGTACAAAGTCAGATTCAAGGGCATTTGGTCCCTTTCAGGAGCCAACGCAGTCTCCAAAGGGAGACAGTTCTCTGCAATGCAGGCTGAGGAGGGAGACAGTGCCCTGACCAAGGGTGTGTTGGGCGTAGTAAACAAAGACAAAGAAACTGTTTGGCTCACTAACTTTGCAAATTAAGCTCTGAAAAAGTATAATATTTATGTGAAACGACTACTGGGTGGATTTAGAAAGAAGATCAGAGACTAAAACACCAAGAATCAAGAGAAATTCTCCCCGGTATGGTTGCCAGTTTTTTGGACCAAAATTGTAATCTACGGATAAACTATGCTTCCCTAGACCGGTGTCTAGTCTAGAACAATAGGTGAAATACTATACTACCCTTTTTCCTAACTCAGAATAGATACACAGAGAGGATTGGATGCTTACTTGTTTTAGTCGCTTCCAAATGGCTCCTTTCTGTCGCTTCCACTACAACTTCAAATTCAAGCAGTTTCAAATAGCTCAATTCTTCTTGCAAGAAAGAACACTAAAACAACAGAAGATGCAATAATATAGATATATATTCAAGCTAGTTAGCTAAATCATTTAAGCGTAAACTACATTCATCAACCAAGATCTTACAACATGGAAAATAAAAGTTATCATAGATCATTCTCATCATCACCACTATCATCTTATCGCATTTGAGCTCTCACTTAAGTTCATGCCATTTTTTTTCTTCCCATTGCAAGATTGAGAGAGAGGAACAGATTGTTGAAGCAAAAGACATCAAAAGGACCCATCTCCCGGAGGGGGATCTATAGATCCAAGTTTATAAGCTATCCTCATCAGGTGTTTCATTTACATTAACAAAACTTTCTTATTTATATGATCCATTAGGCACTACATTGTTTATATTTGTTGTTATATGTTTCCGGTTGCATATGATATTTTGTTGCAATGTTTTTCTTTGTCTTTCATTACAGATCTGAAGAATAGACAACCATATTTTGTTGTTAGGGTCACTTGTCACCAGTGACTTAAGTGAAGTATTTTTGGTACAATTGCTAAGAATTTTCATCCTAACCAATGGTTACTCCATTGGTGTAGTAATTTAAAACCTTGGTGACTATTGTTTCAACTATATTTAGTGTTTTTATAGCTATTTTTAGCCCTCTCAATTTCTATTTTTAGATCTACTTTTTTTTTTGGAAAATTTTCCACTTCTGTTGGGGTTTCGCATGTTAAAACTGGCAACAAGAAATATTGAAAATGGCATCAAAATGAATTTTAATTTAATTTTCCCTTAATTAAATTAGAAGGAAACTTCATGATAACTTGTACGAGTTAAATAAGTTATGAATACTTAGTTAGTTCAATTAATTTGAGTTGAGGGTCAAGATAGAGGCATGTAGAGTGTGTCCTACTTTTTAGGAGCCCTGGTTGAGTTTATTTTGAGTTGTAATTAATTAACTTGATTTATTTGAGTTAGAATCAATTTAACTAGTTCTAAATGATGGATGAACTAGTGAGAGGTCAAGTGAGTTAAATTATATTTAATTCAGATGCAGTGATCAATTAGATAATTGATATTTCATTCATAAATAACTCATGCATGTCAGTTATGAGGAAGACCCAGTTGATATTGGAGTTAAAGGGAAGTGTACTACCAGTTGTATATTCAGAAAATTTTACAAGTAGTGCATGGAGTCAGAGGAAGATCCTTGATTTGTTGTGTAGCTATTATTAGGGAATTTCCTCATTAAATATGGGCCTAATTCCTCATTGAGATGCATAAGGAAGTAGGATCTTGGAAAGCTAGGAAATTGGCTAAGTATTGGCCAGAGTCAGCCTAGGAAGTAGTGAGACAAAAAAATATAGTGCACCGAGATATCAAGCCTCAGAGAATCATTGCATTGTTCTCATATTATTTAACTTATGCAATATAAATATAGAGGGTTTTTTAGATGATTCTTTCCCCAAATAAATATTTGTGTTGTGCAACTTAAATTGTTTCTCTTTCTTATTCATGTGATTGTGCAATC
Source organism: Pinus albicaulis (assembly GCA_034641835.2). Classification (NCBI taxonomy): domain Eukaryota; kingdom Viridiplantae; phylum Streptophyta; class Pinopsida; order Pinales; family Pinaceae; genus Pinus; species Pinus albicaulis. The sequence goes on along the minus strand of CM076577.1, from coordinate 1,081,250,817 downwards.
ATAATTATTTTCCACAATTTGTGGAGTAGATTCAAGTTTTTTGTTTTTTCATATTAAAAATATCAGTTTGAATCTACGTGGATTTTCTACATGGTATTGGATCAGGAATCACTATAAAAGAGAATAATACAAGTTTTCTTTTAGCAGGTGAACCAAATTTTCAGATCTACTCTTCAGGACCAGCAACAGGATCAGGATGTCTTTCTCTAGGTTGAGACTCAAATATTCCCTTGAGGGTAGTTCAAATTACATATCTTGGAAGGAAACGATAGAAGTAGTGTTGGAAGAGAACGAGATGAATTCCTTCGTAGAAAATGATATTCCTAGGCCCACAACAACAAATGCTCAATATCTAGATGCATGGAAGAAGAAAGTAGAAAAGGAAAGAATGATTCTATTGGAAGGAGTTGGAGATCATATTGTCTCGAATCTCCATGGGAAGGAAACTCCATATGGTATGTGGAAGGCCTTAATAGGTTTGTTTCAAAAACAACAACCACATAAGGCTGTCATTGAAGGATAAACTCAGAAAGATCAAGATGGAGGGTGACAAAATACCAAAATACTTGACCAAGTTCACTTAGTGTTAGGATGATCTTGGAAGTGTTGGTGTTACCATTTATGATGATGATCTATTGAGCCTAGCACTTCTAGGCCTTCCCAAGAGCTGACACAACTATCAGGATTCAATAAATGGGAGGGATAAGCTAATACAGTGGGAGTGATTGTGTTCAGACTTGGTACAGGAAGATATTATGAAAAATAGAAGAGGTGTGACCTCTTGCAAGGAATAGGAATTTGCATTAGTCTGTAAAGGAAATAAATCCAATGGAAAGAAGTCCCAAGGCGAAGAGGGAAAGAAGAATGACTTGTCAAATATCAATTTTTTTCACTGTCATGAGTTCAGACACTATGCCACAAAATTTCCATAGAAGAAGGTAAGAAATAAGGACCTTGTAGTAGCAACGGGAGGTGAACCTCTAGCTTCACAGTTTGAACTTGATTTCACTCTCATTGCATGCATGAAAAGCAGTGTAATGGGATGCATGTGGTATCTCAACATCGGTGCCTCGTTCCATATGACGTGGAATAGAGATATCTTTAGTGACTTGGAGGAGAAATACCTCAAGAAGAACATAGATTTTAGAGAATGTCATAGGTATAACACGACTAGTATCAGTATAGTTACTTTTTAGAGGGAGTCTGGATCCCCTATCAGACTCACAAATGTGTTGTTTATTCTAGGACTAAAAAGAATATTTTTTTCTTCATGGTATTGAAAGATCGTGGCTACAATGTGATATTTATCAAAGGAAAGGTTTCCCTTAGACAAATTTCCACAGGATTGGTGAAGCAGATCAGTTTGTGAGTTAAGAACCTGTATTCTCTTGAGGTCAAAGGTGCATACAAAGCTTTGAGGAGAAATGCAAAGGTTATAGACTTGGTGGTTAAGATGGAGCATGAATTACCTCTCAGCATGTAGCCTCAAAAGAAGCTCAAGAAGAGACCTCTAGTAGGGGGAATTTCTAGTGGAGTTGGAGAAGGAAAAATTACATCCATACCTCTAGGTGAGAGCTGGGGTGATGTGAAGTAATAGTCCCAACGGCGCAGAAATTTTGGAAAGGTCCATTGATATTTCTTGTCTTATGAATGATTACCTTACTACAGGGTCTACAATACATAGTAGTAGGATGCATCAGTGGGGGTTGATGCAGTCAAATATCAAAGTGATAGATGGAGAGACTAGCAATAGTCAGATACTAGGGAGCGCAGAGAAACTTTGGCAATAGTACAAATGGCACAGTGCAGATTCAACAGCAGTGCAAAGTTTTCAATAGAGAGTGTAGTAGCTAGTTGCAGTCAGAGACTTTGGTGACAAATGAATGATACTGAACACACTTGATTCAGTTTGGATGCTTTTTAGTTTCAGAAGATGTAGTAGTAACAACACTAGAGAGAAGTGTTGGATGCAGAACATTCCAAAGGTAGAAGATGAGGATGGAGTTGAATTCATTTCCTGTTGACAGGGAGTGTTGAAAATGGAAACAAGAAATATTGAAAATGGCATCAAAAGGTATTTTGATTTAATTTTCCTTTAATTAAATTAGAAGGAAATTGTAATTCCACATCACATGACAAATTGTACAAGTTAAATAAGTTAGGAATACTTACTTAGTTCATTTAATTCGATTTGAGGGTCAAACTAGAGGCATGTAAAGTGTCTTCTACTTTTTAGGAGCCCTAATTGAGTTTATTTTGAGTTGTAGTTAATTAACTTAATTTATTTGAGTCAAAATCAGTTTAACTAGTTCTAACTGATGGAGGAACTAGGGAGAGGTCAAGTGAATTAAATTTAATTTAACTCACATGGAGTGATCAATAAGATAACTGGTAATTCACTCATAAATAACTCATGCATGTCAGTTTTGAGAAAGATCTAGTTGGTATTAGAGTTAAAGGGAAGTGTACTATCATTTGTATAATCAGAAAATCCTACAGGTGGTGCATTGAGTAAGAGGAAGAGCATTGATGTACTGCGCAAATATTATTAGAAAATTTCCACATTAAATAGAGGCCTAATTCCTCATTGAATTGTGCAAGGAAGTAGGAGCTTGGAAGCTAGGAAATTGGCTAAGTATTGGCCATAGTTAGCTTAGGAAGTAGTGAGACAGATAGAGATAGTGCAGAGAGCTCTCAAGCCAGAGAGAAGAATTTTATTGTTCTCATATTCTTTAAGTTATTCAATATGCATATAGCAGGGTTTTTTAGTTGAGGCTTTCCCCAAATAAATATTTGTGTTGTGCGATTGAAATTATTTCTCATTCTTGTACATGTGATTGTGTGGTCGTAATTAGTTTATGCGATTTGTAGAGTATATTCAAGCATTTTGTTTTAGAATATTACAAATATTAGTTTGAATCTACGTTGATTTACAACATCACATATTTCCATAGGGAACATGTATTGATCGAGCTGGAGATGGCACAAGCTAGGTCTAAACTACCAAGCGAGAGAAGAGTGAGAAAAGCACACTTTTTTTCCCAATAATTGTGCCAAGAATTCATTTTTATGCCCAAAAACTGCACAAACGCACTTTTTAGGTCGGTTTCTTCACTTTGTGATTTATTAGAAAAAAACAGTTTTTTTCTAGTTTTGTTCAGACTGATGTCTGTGTTTTGGGAATGGTTCTTGTTATTTTTTGGGCCTCCTCTAGGCCTAGATCCTCTTATTAGTTTCTCATTAAGGAAGGAAGAATAACCTAGAGTTTAGAGTAGACCTCCACCATTTAGGAAGAGAATTCCTAAGATGAGATGTTTAATATGGATCATTTTCAGCCAATATTTTGTTAGGTTTTTTCCACTCTTTTGTGGCTCTTTTAGACAGGTTTATTCAACATTTTACTCCCTTTAGATTTTTTTTTTGCCTTTCCCCTTCAAAATACCCTTGTGTGTCCTAGTTTTTTGAACTTCTTTCGTGTCCTTTTCCATCATGTTAACCTTTGATTTTCGTTAGTTTTCTACACTATTTTTAGGAGAGTGTTGTCTCTAGATCCCATTCCCTTAGACACTTGATGTTTTTTCAATTGTGCGCATTCTTGAGTTTCTTGTTTCCCCTCTTTTATTTTTCTTCTTTATTTCCTTCTTCAGTGGGGGGTTGTGTGATTCAATTTACTATTTATTTATTGTTTGTTTTTGGTATCATTTGCTGTTTATGCACTTTTATTTTCAACGACATTGACATCATCAAAAAACTCTCAATTAAATCATGAATGTGACGCATTTGTCACGCACACACACCCTTTGTGACAATGTCCAAGAATGGCGTAGAAGGAGGAGCATGTGTAGATACCCTTATTTTGAAGAATATGTATATATGCATTGGTTCCTAAGAAAACTTTTTGCCAACATAGGTAAATATGTCGCCTCTCACTTCCCTTAGAATGAGGAAGAAGCTCTCCAAATAATCTTAAAATATGATATGATCTATGCCTAAACATGTTATGTTTATACTTTCCTCCCCGATCTAGCTCAGTCTAGTGTTGCTAATGCATCAGGGGAATCTCAAGCCGCTGACTGTATCATTAAATCTCTTTCCCAACATCAACCATCACCATATCCTCAACCTTCTCTAAGTGATGGTCAACACCAAGTGGGGAATAGTTCCGCTTACACCTATCCCCCTACTGACGCTTCGCATGTCAACTCTTACCATGGTACAAGCACGTCATATGCATATCCCCAACTACATCAGTCAATGTTGGGGCCAATTTCCCCCCTCCTGGTGATTCAATTTTGTCGTGAATCCTTATTATCCTTATGAACCTCCCAATGCTCCAACCCCATCAACACTACCACCTCAACCTCCTCTTCCGCAAGAGAAACCACCTCCGTATAATCAAATGTATGCTTAGTAGAGTACTACCAATCCCCCTAACCCAAAGAGAAGGAACAAGGGGAAAGGTAACCACAATAAAAAAACCTCAAGGTAATTATGGAAACTAAGGTTAACAATGTAATTTCCCTAAGGGTGACCAGCCTAATCCCGCAACCCAACAATAGGGAGGATAACCCAAGAAAAACAAGGTTCATAGAACCATTAAATCTTATGCATTTTGCATATATTTTAGCCATTATACTCATGAATGTCCACTTTTACCTCAAATGTGCCAAGCATGGGAAGCTCAAGAAGATTCATCTAGAGGACCTTAACCCATTTCTCCACCTCCTCCCCCTCTTACTTCATTAAAACTTCCTATGCTTACAAATCCTTTTCCTCATCAAGGATATGTGGTTGCCCAACCCAACCAAAGTAATGAAACCCCTCAACCTTCATAATATTTTGAGAGAAATTACTAGATCCTCATGGTGAATTACGAAGAAGTCAACACCGAACAAGTCAACCTCCAAACTCATTTGTACCAATATGACAACCCTCCTACGAAGTCAACAACTGATTCCCAACCCAAATTTTCCATTGAGCCTCTATCGCCACCAAATGGTAGCTTACAGATCCCTTATCCTAAGGTCGAGGTTACCCCCAAGATCCTCAAAGGTCCATTACATTAAAATGTTGCTTCTTATAAAGGAACCTATATCTATAGAATAGTAGATAACTTGGTGCAGTCTCATACTGCCATGTCAATGCTAGAAGTCCTCTAGATGTGCCCATCCCAAATGAAATATCTACTATCTTCTTTGGGAATTGTGGATTCCTTTAACAATCATATGGTTGTCTTTGATGTTGACAAAGGGAAACATCCCCCCCTTCCTTCATCTGTTTCCTTTCAAATACCACTCTCCATAAAAAATGGCATTGTTCAACAGTGTATAATAAACGAAGGCGCCTCCACATGTGTGATGACCAATAGTATTTGGAAGCAACTCATTTCCCTTGACCTGTCACCATACACTATCATTCTTCATGCTTGGGATGGTCACCTCTTGTAGCCCCTCAGTTTATATCGCAACTTCCCCATCACTATTGTTGGAAAGATAGTGTTGATTGATATTGAATTCATTAATTCCCCATTAGATTATAATAACTTGTTGGGTTGTAGTTACACATAGTCCATGTTTGTTGTCACATCCACTATCTGTCACTAGATGTTATTTCATCATAATATAAATATCATCATTATCCATCAGTTGAATTACTATGACCCTGAGTCTTATATATCTCCTCAGACCACTATCTCATCGATGACTAGCAATAATACTATCCCTTCCTTAACCAATGTCTCTCCTGGAATCTACAAATATTCCATGCTTCTTGGGGCTTACTAATAACCACTTCCTAACCCTTTTAATCCTAGGTCTTCTACTGTTGAAATGCTTCAAGCATCACAGGCCGCAGACAACAAGTCTAGTACACCTTCTAAGCAATCAACTCATCCATAACCTCTTGGTCAAGACTCAAATCAACCTTCAATTACCATTCCTGATATCTCTACTAGTCCTCTTCCACCTAGAACCATTTCCCCAGGTCTTGTTGGTTGTCAGAGTTACAATTCAATAAAATCCTTCAACACTTAATTTTCCAAACCAGGGCCATGTAAGCTTCGATACATAGCACAGGAAATGACAAATACTTATTTTTTAAACTTTTGTAAAATCTACTTCTACTCCACTAACTAAATTTTGTAGAATCAAAAGGAATTGAATTGAAAAGAAATCCTTTTCAGCAAAACAACGCCAAGCCACTCTGGGTACTAGAATCACTAAAGGAAAATATTTACCAAACTTTGACAGAATAAATTGAATCATGCCTCTTAATCAATCTCAAAAATATCATGAAAGATAGAATATGTTCCTTGATTTAATTTCAATGCATAGAAAATAGAAGAATGATTTTCTATTATACTTGTTAAATATGTTTCCTTTACTAAAAATGTCTCATTCTTGTACCTAAAAAATAACGTTCCTTTATAGAAATGAGATTCTTTCCTACACGTAAATACTCTATTCCAATACTAGAATGCTATGTTCATGTACTAGAATGTTCTGTTCCTACAGTAAGAACTCAATGTTCCTGCACTAGAACAAACTTGTTTTCAATCACCCTTCACTCATGCATTAATGTGCTATTACTAGTATATTGTAAATGAAGAAAAGAGAAAGGAAAATTTCAATTTGAGCATTAATTAAAGAGACTCCCAATCCAAAGCAAGCATTTGATGAAAATAACTGCAAAGACTAAAAGAAATTCCCACAATAGCAAAAAGGAAGAGACTCTTGTGCTGGAAATGAAAGTATGCTATCTAAAAGATAAAACTCAACCCTCTTTAGATCTTTTTCATGATATTAAATATGATATGTTCAAAATATAATTTTCATAAAGCCTTTAAGCCCAGAAAAATGCCATAAATGATTCCTCTATTCAATAATATTTTGTTTACGCTTATGTAGGAAGATCATTATGGTTGTAACTACATGCACATAGTTATCAGTATGTAACCAGAATTTGTATGCATATAAGGGCACACTATGCTATAAGGGATTAAATCAACTTAAATCGTTAAAATTACAACCAAAATTAACTTTTCGGAAATATGTCAGAAAATGCTCTCAGAAAAGGAAATAACAATGTGATGCTTTTAGGAAGAAATAAATGACTGGAAATGAAAAAAATAAACCTAACACACATGCACACAAGTAATCCTCAGATATGAGATTATGCATGAAAACATTCACAAGGGTTTCACCAATATTCAATCTCAAGAAATTAAATGAAATTACTTTGTTCACACCAAAATAACTAGATTTAAAGCACTATGAAGTAAGGCTATCTATGAGGGCATGACAAGTACAGAGTGCCAAGGTGTGCCAGGGAATTCCATGAAGTACTAACACATGCTAGATAGTTCCAAGGCATCTTAAGCATGCCAAGACAAGCCAACTACTAAGGCATGGCAAGATGTGCTAGGTGCCAAAGTATGGCATGAACGCATGGTAGGGAGTGTTAGGACTAAGTTCTAGGGAAACATAATGGAGCACTAGTTTCAAATGGATGGAAATGAAGCGTCAGCAATTTTCAAGTGTTCTAAGGAGAGAGTGACAAGGTATGTTATGTTGTGCTAAGGCATGCTAGAGTGTTATGGAAGCATATCAATATTTTCCAAGTGACAAGGTGTTCCAATGTGTACTAAGGACTGTTAGGGAGTGCTAGGTAAACACAAGGTAGCACTAGGTAAAAATGCATGGAAATAAATTAATAAGAGTGTGTGATAGGGAGTGTCAGGAAGTTACAGATGTGCTAAGGAGAGAGTGGCATGGTGTTCTAGGCATAATTAAGCCATGCTAGAGTTCTAGTGTGGCATGAGGGAAAGATGCGACAGGTTCCAAGGTGTGCCAACATGTGCTAGGAAGTGTTAAGGAGTGTGAATGAATCCCAGTGGAGCACTAGGAAAAATTAATGCATGCAAATGAAAAAGTAATAGTTTGTAACATGAAGTATTAATGAGTTATAAATGTGCTAAGGAGGGAGTGACAAGGTATGCTCATAATTTCTAAGGCATGATCAAGGCTAGGGAAACATGAAAATATGTGTCAGGTGCTAGAATATGTTAATGCATGCCAGAGAGTGTTATATAGTGACAATAAAATTCAAGGGACCACTAGTTTCAAATGCATGGAAATGAATAAATACGATTGTGTGAGAGGGAGCGTTAGTGAGTTCTAGGTGTGCTAAGCAGGGAGTGACAAGGTATGTTAGGTAGTGTCGAAGAATTCTAGAGTGTTAGGGTGACATGCCAAGATGTTCCAGGTGCCAGGGTGTGCCAATGCGTGTCAGGGAATGTTAGGGAGAACTAGTTAAAAATGTATGGAAATGAATGAATAAGAGTGTGTGATAGGGAGTATCAATGAGTTACAAGTGTTTTAAGGAGGGATTGAGAAGGTTATATTCTAGGCAGTGCGAAAGCATGCTAGAGTGCCAAGATATGTCAGGGAATGCTAGAGTTTGCTAGGGAGTGAAAAGCATGCCAAGAAATCTATGGGATGCTTGCACGCGCCACATAGTGCTAAGGGATTTTTAGACATGCCAAGTGTTATGGCATGTCAATATGTAAAATATGTTGCTTAGTTGTTTTATGGCCATGGTTGGATGTGAGCCTTGATTTGGTAACTTGTTAAGTGAGATGAGATGAGATTAGACATGAGTAGCCTAATATGAGTTATAGGCAATTCTTAGGTGAAAAAGGCATAGTCTAGTTTTAGTAATTGTAACTTGGTCAAGCTATTGTATTTGAGGCAGGGCTTGATTGGGTTCCCAAGTCTCAAAAAAAGTAAGAGTAGTTTATGAGGGCATGATAGCTAAGGAGTGCCAAGCATGACACATAATGGAAAGGAGTGCTAACATATGGAAGACAATTCCAATCCATGTTAAGGAGTGTTATGGAGTTCCAAGGGAACACAGGGGAGAAATAGGTTAAAATGATTGGAAATGAATGAAAAAGAGTGTATGCCAAGGATTGTGACTGAATTTTAGGTGTCCTAAGGGTGAAGTGTTTTAGGAGAAGTTCATAATAGTACTTACAAGAAGGAAGCCTATGTTTGTGATAATGCATGGACAAATAAATTTTAGAGAAAGGGAAACTTTGGGTTGGGCACAACATTATTTTTCTAATGACTTGGTTGGGTTCCCAAGATGCAAAAAAAACAAGGCCATCTAATGAGAGCATGACAGCTAGGGAGTGCCAAGGAGTGTAAGTTTCCCACTTCGTGTAAAAATGTAATTCTAGCTGTGAGGGCGTGAGTGCCAAAGAATTATTGGGAATGATAGCATGTGCCAGATAGTGAAAAGGCATGTCAAACATGATAATATGTTCCAAGTGATAGGGAATGTGAATATGTGCAGGGGTTTGACAATGCGTACCAGGTACTTTCAAGGAGAAAAAAGGTACAAAGAAGTTAAAATACAAGGAAATGAAAACATAAGAGGGTTAATAAGTCATCAATTTACCTTTTCCATGAGGGGCATGCTAGGGACACGAACACTGGGTTCCAATAGGTGCTAAGTGCCAAGTGTTAGTGCATTCTAAGTGCCAAATCTTCCTCTGTTCCCTCCCATATACTTTCTGATTATTGATCTCAAATAAATTTAATATTAAACCATGCCAAAGAATACCAATTCATCTCAACGCATGTTAGACTTGCTAATTCTTTGCAAGTGCCAATGCATGCCAAGTGTCAATGTGTGTCACGGAGTGTTATGCATGCTATGAAGTGGCGGGGAATATCGAAGAGTGCCAAGTTCTGCCAGAGAGTTCCAATGCATGTTGAGGAGTGTTAGGGAATATTGTGACAACAAAAGGGAACACTACGTCAAAATTCATGGAAGTGAATGAATAGTAGGGTGTGTCAGGGAGTGTCAATGAGTGTTAGCTATCATGTGAAGGAGGGAGTGATAAGGTATGCTAAGCACTGATAATACATGCTAGGGAATATCAGGTCATGTCAAGAAGTGCAATAATGTGCTAGATAGTTCCATGGTGTGTTAACATCCTCCAAATAGTGCCACGACATGCCAAGACATGTCAGGTACTAAGGCATGCTAGGATGTGCAGGGTGCTTAGGGTATGTCAATATGTGTCAAGGAGTGTCAAGGAAAAAAAATGAATAACCAAGATAAAATGCAAGGAAGTGAACACATAAGAGGGTTAATAAGTTGGGACTTTATCTTTTTCAGAAGTGGCATGCTATGAACACGAATAATAGGTTCCAATACATGTCAAGTGCTAATGTATGTCAATGCATGCCAAGGTGTTCCAGGGCATGGTAGGTACTCAATTTCATGCCAACACATTCTAAGAGAATGATATGCTATGCTAGGGCATGCCAACATGTGCTTGGGAATCCTAGTCATGGAAAGATGTTCTAGGTAAAAATATGTTCCAATACATGCGAGCTGCCAAGGAATGCTAGTGTGTGACAAAGCATGTTAAGGTGTGCCAAGAGTGTTAAGGAGTGTTAGGTCTCTCTCATTAATACAGCTTACAAATCTTGATTATGTATTGAATAATATTGTTCCTACACATAATAGTGGAACTTTATCCAAAGGGAATTTTCTAGATAATAAATTTAATAGAGATGAACCATGTGTTGACTCATAGGAAAACTATATTCTCGTTACTTAAGGGAAGTTATATACACACTAATTACCTCTTAAACAATTGACTTACTTTAACCACTATGGCCTTGGACACATAATGAAAAAATACTCTACAACAATGGTCTTAGATAAATATATGTTGAAAAACAATATAGTAACATGCACATAGCATCATAAAAAACTGATTGGAATGATCAATGATGACGAACATTTTTTGACTGTCACCAAAAGTAACAAAAAATAGCATTGGTGAGGATCAATAAAATATCATCACTAGAAGTGTCACCAAAGAGAAAATTAGTGACGAGCTTTTAATGACCCTCACCAAAAGTGTCATTGAAAATGGCTTTGGTGAAAAACCTTAAAGTACCGTCACTATACTCACTTACAACAATGTTTTTTAATGACTGTCACCATATGTGACATTGGTAGTAGACCTTAAAGGGCTGTCATGGGCATGAAACTCACCAATGACCTTTTTTGTTGTAGTGTAATTTAAAATGGAAAGAACTATTTACATACTTCTTTGATACTGAATATGAATACTACTTATATATCATATTTTCTGACTCAATTTAAATAAATGAAATGAGTGTTTGAAAGGAACCTAATTTCTTCTTAGCAGATAGTGAAAGGATAGAAACATACATAATCAAGAATCAAGGTTAACTCTCACTAACACTCCACAATTCTGCTAAATGTAGCACCTACAACATGTGAGACTTCCCTGACTTGCAAGTGATGAAGGGATCCATGGTCTCTTCCACTTGGTCCATATTGATCATATTCCTCACGCAACCCACGATATTTACACCTTATCCTTCTTTGAATTACATACCTATTAGCTCTTTACCAGTTAACAATTTCGGTAAAATCACTCCATAGTTGTAAACATCACCTCTAGTTGATGCCTTCCAACTTTTCCCATATTGAGGAGGAATATAACTAAAGGTTCCTACAATGTTTGTGCTTACATAGATTTCATATGTACTTATGAGATGAGAAAGGCCAAAACCAACAAACTTGAGTTCAAATGACCCATCTAAAAGGATATTTCTCAATTTCATATCCTTGTGAATAATGTGGGGAAAGAAACCATGATGGAAAAATGCCATACCTTGTGCAGAACCAATGGAAATCTTGAAGCACTTTGGCTAGTCAAGGACCTCAACAACGTATGCATGATTATAGAGCCACAGATCAATATTTCCCTTCTCCACATACTTGTAAGTGAGAAACTTGTCCTCTCCCAAAATTTCATAACCAAGTAAAGATACCAGATTCCTATGCCTCACATTACCAATAGTTTCCATCTCCACTAGGAGATCACAATTAACATGTCCAAGATCATGGCTTAGCCTTTTGATAGCTACAATCCTAGAGTTTGGAAGAAGAACTTTATAGACAGTGTCAAACTCACCAGCTCCAATCATATTGGTTTTATTGAAGTTATGAGTCATTGTTATAATATTAGTCAGGATAAGGCACAATATAGGCCTTTCAAAAATTTCCACATTGATACTAAGAGGCTCCCTCATATTTTTCAAAAAATAATAGTCATTGGGTTAAAGAGGCATTGTGAGCATTGTTTTCTCTGGATTTTTCACCAAAGCCTCCTGTGTCAACGTACTCCACCTAATAACGACCAATATCAAGTAATGAAAATGTACTCCCTATTGCTATGGCCCATACAACACCTTTTCTCAAGAAGGATACTAAGGGCCACAAAATACTAGTTGGTTGCCCACATAGTCCTGGGTTGGAAAGGAATGACATTAAAATTCTCGCAACTCTCGAGAATCTCTCACGCTAATGAATTTTCTGAGAATTTTAGGAATTCAAGGCCAAATATTTTACACAAGTTGGGAGGAATTATACCTTCAAGATGATCGGAGGACAGCTCGAACTACATCAGCGAGGCTAGGTTATCCATCTCTATAGGAATGCTTCGAGTAGAACTATTATTATGAACAACAAAACTATTATTGCTCAAATACAAAAAAATAAAGGATTTCCCATATTTAGAAAAGACGATTGTAAGAGACTGTCAATGAGATTATTATTTCTCAAATCTAAATAAGTGAGCCTTTTCGGATTTTCAAGAGCTACAGGAAGGGTGCATGTCAATTTATTATTTGTTAAATTAATCTTCACAAGGCCTAAAATCCTTCCTCGCCCTATAGGAATAATACTAGAAAACTATTTATGAGACAAAATGAGACCACTAAGAAAATTGAAGGAAAAATCCAACAAATTCATATTTGGAAGCCAATAAAGTTGCCAAGTAACATGAATAGTAAGTAAGTTTCACTGTAAATTTAACTCAAATTTCATGCTGCAATTCCTAATCCTCTTAGGAATGTTACCAGCCAAATTGTTCCATGAAAGGTCCAACAGATCATGGTGTTATGTAAATTCAGAATCAGGTAATGGGAATATTTCCTTGTATCCAACAAAAATTTCACCTATAATGGAATGAGAAAGCTTGTTATGAGAAAGGACAAGGTTATCCAACATTTCTATCTACCCAATCATTTTTGGAATTGTGCCAGACAAATCATTACTTACCAAATAAACAACCACAAGATTGGCACATTCAAAAACTTTGGGAGGAAATTTTCCTTTGAGCTTGTTGCCATGAAGTGATAAATTTGTTAAATTCATCATTTTTCCAACCTATTTAGAAAAAAAATCATTGTAAATAATTTTTTATCGAGGTGCAACCTCTGAATATTGTTGGCAATAGACATAGAGGGATACAATCCACCCACAATGAAGTTATTTCTAAGTGATATTTCAAGAAAATTTTGTGAACTCCAAAGCTCATCTCGTAATTTTCCAAATAAATTATTGTGCTCCACGTCTAAGGTGACCAAAGGCATACTTGAAATATAGCCAAGGATTCTGCCAAATAAATTTTTCTTGTCCAATAACAAGTCTATCAAATTCATGCACTCTCAAAAAGTTTCTTGTATAATACATATAAATTGATTTAGTGACAAAGAGAGAGAGGCTGGGCTCTTGGAATGATAAAGCTTTGATGTTATTGATTCATAAAGCATATTAGCATCAATTCCCAATGATTTAAGAGATGAAAAAATACCTAGTTCCCGAAGTAAATGACCTTCAAAGTGGTTTTTGGATAGCCTTATAGAAGTTTCTCTTCTCCATCCACCAAGGTAGGATGGTAGGGGTCCTCTCAGAAGATTTTCCTCAACAATAAAACTTTGAATTGACTCTAGATTTGTGAAATCATCAGAGAACCACCCAGTCAGTGTGTTGAATGGAAAATTTAGTGCCTACAATCCTTACAAGTTTCAATTGTGTTTGGAATCCACCCACTTAGTCCATTAATCGTAGTCATTAGATACAAAAGGTTGTGAAAAATGCCAGTTTTTTCTAGTTATTCTCTGAGAGGTCAAGTTTTGTCAAAGATTTAATGTTTCCAATTTATAAGGGAATGTTCCCACTAAACCTACAACCCTAAAAACATAATATATTAAGCTAAAAAAGTTTTCTAATATCATCTGGTATTTCATCACAGGTATGTTTGATCATATCCATAGATAGACCAAATTTTCCATGCCCCCAATTTCCTTTGGAAACAATCCAGTTACTACATTATAACTCGAAAGAAAAATCTAGAGAAGTAATTTTCACTAGCATCCATATATAAATTTTTTTACAAATTCCCCATCTAGGGGAATGCTACAGAAAATATATTGGAATTGAGATCAAGATACTTCAAATTTTCAAGGTTTTCAAGCTCAGTAAGAAGGCCACGAAATAATGAGTTATAATTTAAAATAAATTTATAAGATTATCAATCTCAGGGGGTAGCACACCATACAGAACATTATTTTTTAAGTCTAGCTGTTATATTTTTGGAATACCTTAGAGTTGTGAAGATGGTTTACCTGCCAGTGTAGTATTGCTCAAATTCAGACTCTAGAAAAATATTAGGTTTCCTATTGTATGGGATATGGTTCCCTATAGAGCTATGAAGGATACATCCAGGGAGAAAACCCTTCCCTCTATACATTGTATACACATCAATGCACAAGGAGAGGAGTTTGTCTCCATCGAGTTAGTGACAACAGTTTCATTTGCGAACCATTGATTTAAGGTTTTTAAAGCTTTAAAGTCTTGAGAATAGCTTGTGCTAATGAACAATCTACACAACAATATAATAAGCATAATCCATACATATTCTTGAGGGGCATTTGTTAGGAAAATATTAGGCATTGTGCATGCACCACCGAGTTGTGCCATTTGAACTAAATTGTAGTCCAACCTGTGTAAATATACACTGACTTTAAATAGATCCAGTTATTGAAATGATGTAAGATTTTCCAAAATACTAGGAAGCACAATTAGAATTTCAAAAGAGCCCGCATGGAGTTCTTGGAGACAATTCAATGATCAAAATTCATTTGGCAGATGCCTCAAACTAGAGCAGGATTCCGTTCTCAATACTCTTAAAATAAAAGCTTTGAAATTGATCCTAGTAACTCCTCTATTTATTGGCAACTTGAAAGGTCGAGTTCCTTCAAAATATTTACCGGATCACCTATATCTTGAGGAAATTTTTCCAATTGTGAAAACCTCAATCTTAGTACTCACAAGTTGTCCAAATCAATTTGAAGAGATTTCAGAGTCATATGGATTTATACACTTTTTGTCAAATTTGACTGTGGTGTGTCTAACACTAGAAATCGTCTGCAAATTATGAAATTAATTATATGTGGTGATTGTATAAAAATTAATGGCACTGCACATGACATATAATTCTAGTTATTCCAAGTAAATTGAGATGGAAAAAAAACGTCTACATTACTATTTTACATGAAATTTCCTGAGTTACAATTGATAAATGCTCTGGCTTGTAACATAAATGTCTGAACTCCTTAAACTTCGACACATTGAAAGGGAGATGAGAAATATTTTCTTGAAAAAAAATCAAGTTTTCAAATATTTTCTTACATTTATCATGCACCTCATGAAGCGCTCCAATTTGAATAAGTCCCAGCAAAATATACATTAAATCTAGTTTAGAACTAGGTATTGATAATGGAGAGTGAACTTCACTCAACCATATCCATTTTATCCTTTGAATTTCCTAAATATATGCCACCACAAGACAACCCACCCCAAGGAAGTTATTGTTGAGTGATATTCTAAGAAAATTTTGTGAACTCCAAAGCTCATCTCGTAATTTTCCAAATAAATTATTGTGTGGCATTTCTAAGGTGACCGAAGGAATACTTGAAAGATAGTTATGAATTCCACCAGATAAATTATTCCCATCTAATAACAAGCTTGTTAAATTCATGGACTCTCGGAAAGTGTCCTTTATGCTACCTGTAAATTGATTTAGTGAAAAAGAGAGAGAGAATAGTCTCTTGGCATGACAAAGCACTAATGTTATTAATCCATAGATCTTCTTACCATCAATTCCCAATGTTCTAAGAGATGAACAATTTCCTAGTTCCCGACATAAATGACCTTCAAACTAGCTTTTGGATAACCTTATAGATGTTTATCTTCTCCATCCACCAAGATAGGATGGAAGGGGCCCGATCAGAAAATTTTCCTCAAACATAAAACTCTTAATTGAATCTAGATTTTTGAAATCATCAACGTGTGGCCTAGTCAATGCATTGAATGAAAAATATAGTACCTGCAATTCATACATTTCGCACCTATGTTTTGAATCCACCCACTTAGACCATTAATCACAATCATTAGATACATAAGGTTGTGCATACTTCCAATGTTTTCTAGTAATGATCATTCAAGGTTATTCTCTAAGAGTTCAAGTTTCGTCACATATTTAAGGTTTCCAATTTTTGAGGTAATGTTCCCATTGAACTTAAAACCCAGAAAATCTAATATATTAATATTAACAAGTTTTCCAATTTTAGCTGGTATCTCATCACTAAATGAGTTTGATCATCTCCACAAACAGACAAAATTTTCCATGCCCCAATTTCCTTTGGAAGAAATCTGTATAGTGCATTATAACTCAGATCCAGAGTGATTAAATTAGTAAGATGAATTCAGCAGAGAGAACTCCATGGAAGGAATTTCCACTTGCATAGAGATATAATTTTTTTGACAAATTCCCCATTTGAGGGGTAATGCTACCGAAAAATAAATTGGAACTGAGATCAAGATACTTGAAATTTTCAAGATTTTCGAGCTCAGTAGTAAGGCTACTAGAGAATGAATTAAAATTTAAAATAAACATTATCGATTAGAAATATCATGGGGTAGCACACCGTATAGATAATTTCTACTTAAGTCTACATATTATAGTTTTAGAAGACCCTTGAGTTGTGAAGATGGTTTCCCTATCGATGCAATATTGCTCAAATTAAGACTCTAAAAACAAGTAAGGTTTTCTATTGTAGGGGATATTATTCCGTGCATAGCTATGAATGATAAATCCAGGGAGAAAACCCTTCCCTGTATACATTTTATACCCATCAATGCAGAAGGAGAGGAGTTTGTTTCCAACTAGTCAGTGAGGACAATTTTGTTTGTGAAGAATTTTTTTAGGCTTTTCAAAGCTTGAATGTCTTGAGAGAAACCTTTGCTAATGAATGATTTGCACAACAATATAATAAAAAAAAAATCCATAAGAATTCTCGAGGGTTGTTTGTGAGTAAAATATTAGGCATTGTGAATGCACCATTGACCGATGCCATTTTAATGAAATTCCATTTAGGCCTGTGTAAATTTACAGCAAATTTAGATAGATTGAAATTTCTTGCAATGATGTCAAATTTTCTAAATTGCTGAGAAGAAAAATCATACTTTCACAAGAGCCAAATGTAGGAATTTATAGGGTAAGTTCCGTAGACCAAGAACCAAAGGTCACTGCTCACAAACAGATCACAAATCAGTACACCAATATAATCACGTGGTTAAAACCCTCAAAGAAGGAAACAGTCCACGGCTTGAGCCAATGCGGCCAATTCAGGTAATTTATTAATATAAAAATAAAAGTTACATATGTTTCTCTCATAAACAATTATCGGACAAATGACCCTCCATGCTCTTTAAATAGAGATCATGGACCAATCGGGTACTAAGCCACGGATCAATTTTCGTTAATACCGAGGTGAGAGATAACCATTAGGTCACTACAAATCGTGACCGTCGGATTATAAGTTACAAATGTACATGGTAAAGAAACACACTTTACCTAACTCTACAGTAGACTAAGTTATTCTTAACTATTTCCTATGTGTCATAATATCCTAACATCCCCCCTTAAGAACAACTTGGGATAGGATTGAAGGATTTACAAACGTGACACAAAAAAAGCCTATTTCCTATGTGTCGAAATATCCTAACATCCCCCCTTAAGAACAAATTGGGATAGGGTTGAAGGATTTACAAAAGTGACACAACAATAGAATGAAGGAGGCATTAGATCCTATCCCTTCTTAATGACAACTTTCCTAAACTCCAACCATGGACCGAAGTTTGGTAAACTTCTCTTCTGTGAGAGCCTTTGTAAAGATATAGGCTACTTGATCATTGGTTGGACAATATTCAACTTCAAGAACACGATCATGAATGAGCTTTAGAATGAAGTTTATGTGGAGTTCAATGTGTTTCATACGTTGATGCTGAACTAGATCTTTACATAGTTGAATGGCACTCTGATTATCACACCAAAGTGTAGTTGCATGTTGCTGATGGAGAAAAAATTCAGACAGGATCTGACGAAGCCACATGGCTTCCTTGCTGGCTTCAACTGCACCATGATACTATGCTTCTACTGAAGAAAGAGAGATAGCACTTTGTTTCTTACAAGACCAAGTAATAGGTCATGAACCAAGAGTGAATACATATCCTACAGTCTACTTTTAGTCATCAGGGTCACCAGTCCAATCAGAATCAATGAAACCAATAAATAATGGAGATGTTCCTACACTGTAATGAAACCCAAACTGAAATATAACTTGAATATATCTAAGTATTCTTTTAACTACTTTCCAGTGACTTTCATGAGGTTGGTGCATAAACCAAGTGACAAGACCAATGCCAAAGGAAAGGTCAGGACAGGTATGCATTAGATACAAAATTTTTCCAACAAGTTGACGATATAAGGTAGCATCAACTTCAAGGGTAGTACAAGTGACTGAAAGCTTGACTCCAGACTGAAAAGGAGAAGGGGTTGGCTTATAGTCTTCCATATGAAAGTGTTGTAGAAGATCACAGGCATACTTGGATTGAGAGAGGGTAATTCCTTCCTTGAATTGCAAGACTTGAAGACCAAGGAAATAATGCAAGTGTCCTAAATCTGTCATTTAAAACTTCTTTTTGAGGCTATAATTCACATGGTTTATATGGTTTGAATCACTACCAATAAGGATAATATCATCAACATAAAGAACAAGGATGGTGAAGGAATTACCCACTTTCTTGGTGTAGACAATGTTGTCAAAATTACACCTAGAAAAGCCTTTATGTAATAGAAATCTATCCATTTTGGCATACCAAGCCCAAGGAGCTTGTTTGAGACCATAGAGAGACTTTTTAAGGTGACAAACAAGGCTGGAGTCTTTTTGGATAAAGCTAGGGGGTTGTTCCATGTAGATTTATTCATGCAAATCTCCATGTAAGAAGGCAGATTTAACATCCATCTGATGGACTTCCCATTTAAAGGAGGCAGCAAGGGAAAGAACAAGGCAGATAGAATTCATTTTGGCAATAGGGAAGAAGGTTTCAGTATATTCAATGCCTTCAAATTGTGAAAATCCATTAGCAAGAAGATGAGATTTATGTCTATCCACTTTTCCATCTTGTCCAAACTTGGTTTGTAAACCCATCTACATCTGACAATTTTTCCTCCTTTTGGAAGAGGAATAAGATCCCAAGTATCATTTGCCAATAAGGAACGATACTCTTCATTCATAGCTTCATCCAAATCTGGATGACCCGAGGCTTCTTCAAAGGTTTCTGTATCAAGGTTTTCTGGAACTTGAGCCAATAAGGAAGAGGCTCTTTCAAACTGAGAACACGTACATCTTCGATCGGCATGGTCACCTGCAAGAGAACCTGTTGCATCCCAAGTAGAGCGGACCCATCTTGGAAGTGGTTCAGTATAAGGAACAATTTCAAGAGGTGAAGGAGGATTTTCATCCTCGTTGTCATCATCTGAACTAGAAGGAATGCTATTAAAAATAGAAGAGAGAGAGAGAGGTGGCACATATGTCGAATCAGGCTCACAGGCCAAAGGTGGCACATGCGCTAAACTAGGCTCTCAAGTCGATATATTTTCATCAAATTTTACATCTCTTCTGATGATTATATTTTTGGATTTTGGTTGAAGAAGTCTATATCCTTTGAAATCTTCAGAATATCCAACAAAAATGCATTTTTCACTCTTAGGTTCTAAGGCTTTATGTTTCGCATCTGGAATATGGGCCCAAGCATCACTTCCAAAAACACGAAAGTGACTTACATCTGGTTTGATTGAGCTCCAAGCTTCTTCTGGAGTTATATTCTTTAAAACCTTAGTAGGAGTGTGATTTACTATGTAATTTTCATAATTAATGGCTTCTTCCCAAAAATTGAGACCAAGTCCTTTAGATTGAAGCATACAATTAGCCATTTCTTTTAAGGTGTGATTCTTCTGTTCAGCTACACCATTTTGTTGTGGAGTATATGGAACAGTATGTTGCAACTGAATGCCATGCTCAGTGCATAAGTTCATATATTTGTTGTTAACATATTTTCCTCCATTTTCTAATCTTAACTTAAGAATTTGATGTCTAGATTGTTTCTTAACAAAGTCCTTAAAGGCTAAGAACATGTTAAAAACTCCACTCTTGAGTTTTAAGAACTATATCCAAGTGCGTCAGGAAAAATCATCAATGAAAGTTAAGAAGTACTTGCAACGAGAGAAAGAAACAATAAGAAGTGGACCACATAAATCACTATGCACAAGCAGCAAAGGGGCTGAAGCATGCCAAGAGGCATGTTTGTCAAAACTATCCCAATGATGTTTTCTGAGTACACATCCGGATAAAACACCATCTTGGCAAGATACCTTAGGAAGATCTGTCACCATATTTTCCTTACATAGAGTTTGAAGAGAGCGATAGTTTAAGTGACCAAATTTCTCATGCCAAAGTTTGATCACTTCATCATTATGAGCAACAAAAACGGAGGGAAGACATGATGACCCAAGGTTGTCAAACTTATACAACCTTGTGGAATCATCAGCAATGCCAGCAGCTAAATTATGTTTAGGATCTTTGAGGTCCTTGATTACAACATCATGAGGTGAGAATTCTACTATTTTCCCTTCACCTGAATGAGTTATCTGATAAACAAAGAGAAGCCTGTTGCATGACAAGGTAGGAACACATAGTACATCACTACATTGACCATTATCGAGATGAATGGTTCTAAATCCTACAATACTAAGAGATCTATCATCACCAACATAAATATGTCTGTTGTTACAATCATTTAAAGAAGAAAACATGGCTTTATTTTTGGCCAGGTGATAAGAAGCTCCAGAATTAATGAGCCACTCATGAGAATGAGAAGAGGAGGATACATTTAATGCATGACCAGATCTTGATGCTTGACAACCACAAGTAGAAAGTGTCATTCATGAAGATGAAGGTGAAGAGTGCTCCAAATTGATGTTGTGCTTCTTCATTGCTGCTTATAAGGCTTCCATCTTCTTAAAACATTTGGACTCTATATGGCCATCACGATTGTAAAAGTTGCAATGTCTATCTATCTTCTTTCCTTTTTTTTTATATGCCTTATCATTTTGGTGAGTTTCTTTTTCAGTTTGCGGCTGAAATTTCTTAGGACCCTTGTTTGGTTTCAGACCATACTTTTTAGGATATTGCTTCTTGGTATTCTTTTGATATGATTGTTGTTGGGCTGCTAAGGCTTTCTTAGAAGCGTTTCTAGAAGTGATAAGACCAAGGTGTAAGATTTTTTCTTATTCTCTTATCAAAGAATCACAAAAAGAATCAAAAGAGGGATTATTGTAGGTGGTTCTTGAAGAAATGATGGCCTCTCTAGTGGAATGGAAGGCTGAAACAAATACAAAGTAAGCAGGGCCAAGCTTAGCAAGAATTAAATAGATGAGGCTACTATCTTCCTTTTCTACCTTACAACCTTCTAAAAGAAGTCTAAGGGTCTTGAATTTGGACAAAAGGTCTTCAATAGAGGAGAAATTATTAGGGTCCAAAGTAAGCAACTCATTTTCAAGCTGGTGAGCCCTGATTTGATTTTGAATGCCAAAGATAGTATTTAGCTTATTCAGGGCTTCATGAGGGGTGTCAATGTCAAGGATATGAAATTGAAGATCTTGAGCAATGGAAATTCCTATCAACCCTCATGCTTGATCTTGTTTATTTTCCCATTTAGCGACTTTATCATCACTAGAAGGTTTAGTTTCTACCCCTGTGGCTATTCTGTAAAGCCCTTTACTTCTAAGTATATCTACCGTGTGAGGTATTCATTGGAAATAATTGGTTCTGTTAGGAATAATCGGGCATGCACTTTCCAGTTTTTTATACTGAAGCTAATAAACTCTAAAACTAACTACTCCAATGGAAATATAGTGAAAAAATAGGCCGTTTCAAAAAAACGGCTCGAAAAATGGCTTTCGAAAGAAGAAGTTATGCCTTTTGAAAAATCTGAGTTGTAGATGTCGAATAGTTACAGGAATGGGATGAAGTGCGGCTTTTAAAAAACAATTCCTCCCCTTTGAATTTTTTTTTTTACAAAAGAAGCTTGAGAAAGAGATTTGAACCCAAGGCCTCTATTCTCATAAACTAACCCCTCACCAAGTGAGATAGTAAAAGGATCACATTATTGTTTGAAAGGAGGATCATCATTTATTTTTTTTACTCTTCGGTGTGTGTGCCTTTTCCTACACAAAAAATGAGCCAAAAGAAAATTAAATGAAAATAATTATGGTATATTGTTATATTTTCGGTTAGTCTTACCAGAAACTATCATTTTTTTCACTATTTCTGATTTCCCAAGATCGTACAAAGACGCAAGGAAAGAGCATACGTAGCAAAAAAAAAATCCCTTTTTCCTGTTTCTAATTTTCCGAGATCGAAAGCATCACATAGAAAATAACATACACAAAGAAGAGGGTATAGATCCGACAAATAAGTAAAACCCAAAAAGCGAAAATAAAAAAAGGGAACCAAAATAAGCAGAACTATTAACAAATATAACTGCAAAAAAGATGCTTTATACCTCCAAATCTAAACTGTCATAACTTGGGTAGCTGGAAACCTTTTCGCATGAAATGAAAGGTATTCCTCACTATAATAGACACTTCAGACATAATAGAGTAGTTCTACAAGCCCAAAAATGTTCAGAAATAGTCGATGTACAAAACGACATTCGCATGCAGTCAAACCGGCTTCAGATTTTGATCAAAAATGGATGAGGCCCTCAAAATAGCTCTGATACCATGTAGTAATTTACAGGGTAAGTTCCGTAGATCAAGAACCAAAGGTCACTGCTCACAAATAGATCACAAATCAGTACACCAGTATAATCATGTGCTTAAAACCCTCAAAGAGGGAAACAATCCACGGCCTGAGCCAACGCAGACACTTCAAGAAATTTATCAATAAAAAAAGAAAAGTTACATATGTTTCTCTCATAAACGATTACCGGAAAAATTACCCTCCATGCTCTTAAATAGAGATCATAGACCAATCGGGTGTTAAGCCACGGATCAAGTGTTGTTAATACCGAGGTGAGAGATAACCATCAGATCACTACAAATCATGACCGTCGGATTATAAGTTACAAATGTACATGGTAAAGAAACACACTTTACCTAACTCTACACTAGACTAAGTTATTCTTAACTATTTCCTATGTGTCGAAATATCCTAACACTGAAATGGAGTTCTTGGAGAGAATTCGATGATCCAAAGTCATTTGGCATATGCCTCAAACCATATCAGGAAACCATTCTAAATACTCTTAGATATCGAAGCTTTGAATTTGATCTTTTGTACCTAAAACAATGAGTATATGGAAGGGAATATTTGAAATCTAGAACGCCCCAATTCACCCTATTAATCTATGAAAACCCTCTCACTTTTTCTTCAAACCATGATTCTACATCAATCATATATTTAAACTTAGTTTTTCAACTCATGTTTGCTATTTTGATTCTTCAATAGCAAAAATAAATTTGTGTATTTTCATTGAATATAAATGGCCTTAGTGAATCACACTTAGTTCCAAAATAAAACCCAACTTAAACTATTTTCATCTCACATCTAGGCTCTAGGAAACCTTACAATTAAAATATGTTATGGTTGAATACAACTCACTCTCGTATATGACCTTGCTAAAATGCACCAATATGCAACATAAGTGGTTTTTATGCCTCTCATTATCTGCATGTGCCATATACATAACATAACAAACATAGATTTTTCCCTTTTATAGTCAATTCCATCTTCAGATATGTTTCAGTAGCTAGGAATTCTACCCCATTATGGCCCTAAATATTAAACATATGCTCTAAAATAGGTTTCCTGGTTTCCTATTATCATGTAAAGGGGAATTTAGGCACACCTAACAGTTGTGACAATATCATTAAGATCTCCCTTGAATACATCTGTATAAGAAAAAATGAGTTATGATCCCTAGTGTGGATGTGTTATAATCCTTGGAGTAGATGTGTTCATTTGTATAGTGATATCTCTACAATTCACTTGCTATCATATCTCCACTAAAAGTGAAATCATATCCTCAATGTATCAAGTGTGGAGCTTCTTATAATACCATATTTTCAAATATAGACCTTTATTTTTCTAAAAACTTCAACTCCAAAACAAAGAAACAATGTGTAAGGAACTGCATAAGAATGTAGTGTGGCCAAAATGCATGCCAATTTATTCCATATGTAGGAATATTATTTCTACTAAGTTAGATGAGAGCTACATAATAAAATGTAACATTTATTATCTCAATTCACACCTTCAATGAAAGTAAGATCCATTTTACAAGAATTACAATCTAGGATGACTAGCTGAAAATTGCAAAGTTTTAACCAAAATTCTATTGAAGTTTGCAACAAGAAACAGTGAAGGAGGCATCCTGAAACATCATCCTTGATCCTAGTTGGAAAATAATCACCTAAACTAGGTGGGGCCCACACAGGCTATTTTTAGGTGTATGTCTATTTTTAGACATGGTGAGCATATTCTATATGTAGCAGGAGGCTATTTGTAGATTGTTGGTCAAATGTGAAAAATATATGAAATTATATTTTTAGAATATTGGGCGAAGTCTATTTATAGATCGTCAATCTAAAAATAGATGCATGACGATTATTATTAGCTCTTAATAATAATCAGACTCTAAACAACAACTTATTCTCTTGGAGCAGTTCAGTTCAGTGCACAGATGTGGCACATCAGCTGACAGAAGGAATTACGCAATTCCTAAGGGTTTACTGGAGCTAATGCATGGAGGACTCAGTTAGAACTCAAGTGGCAGACTTATGACATAGTTGGAAGAAGTAGTTATGGAGTTGTATTTAGTTTAACTCAGTTAGACTCAGTTGAGCTAGTTGTATCTAATATAACTGAATGATACACTAGTGAGAGTGGAGTGAATTAATTAGTTAATTAATTCACAAATAACAACTCATTAATCAACTGAACAATACATCAGTTAACTACAGTGCATGGTAGTTTCAGTGGAGACTAGTGGAGAGATAGGTGAAAGGGAAAGATAGATTATCTGTTGTGACTACTAATGATGCATGAATTGCATCTACATATACGTTGGAGTTTCCAATGGTAATAATGCATTCAATGAGAGTGGGATTACATTGAATTGGTCTTTGTAATCAGCTTTGATTGCGCAGTGGAGGCAGGCTAACAGGAGGCAAAGATCGGTGCATGGATTTGCAAGGTTGGGCCTGATTAGTGTATGACGATTGTATTGTACTGAGAGCTTGTGATAAGCTTTGTATGCTTGTATGATATTGTCATATGATCTCCATGTTACATAATATATAGTTGGGGTTTTCAGCTTCAGGCTTTCCCTGTTAAAAACAATGTTATGTGTAATTGAATATTTTTGTTTTTATTGCTTCACATGTGTGTGAAATTAATTTTTCTGCAAAATAGTAAGAAGTGGAATAGATTTAGTATCTTGGATGAAGTTAAATACTGTGAGATCAAGTGGATCTTGGACATATGCATGCTTAGTGCATATAATTTCTACATGGTATCGGAGCATTGTTGATTGAAGATTGCAATTATGAAGTGAGTTTGTGCTGGTGGACAATTCAAATTTGCTGCAGGAGTTTCTTAGTGCAACAATTGAGTATACATTGAAATGTCTTTCAATGGGTTGCCGTTGGAGTATGCACTTGAGGGAAACTCTAACTACATAGTTTGGAAGGACAGGATGGAGGTAGTGCTTGAAGATAATGACTTGAAGGAATTCATCGAGAGAGATGTTCCTAAGCCCACTTCGGCAGATGCTGCATTACTTGATGCATAGCAAAAGAAGGTAGCAAGGACGAGGAGGATTCTGTTGGAAGGTGTGAGAGACCATATTGTCTCAAGCCTTAATGGGAAAGCCACCCCATATGCTATGTGGAAGGCTTTGATAGATTTGTTCCAAAGAAAAAGAAACCAGAGGAAGTTGGTGCTTAAAGACAAGCTCAGAAAAATAAAAATGCAGAAGAATATTTATAGATTTGATGTAGATGGGATTTCTATGGAGCTTCCTACTGTTGAGAAGTGCAAGAAAGACATGCAATTGAATCTTGAGAGGGAGCAAGATTTTCATGCAGGTAAGAGTGAACCTCGGGATGTGGAGCATCCATAAGATGAGGATCATGGAGTGGGAACAACCACTCATGCAAAGAAATTTCATGCTAGATGGGCAAAGGGAGTGCATGCAGCTATACCACCAGGTGAGAGGTGGGGTGACATGCATGAGTAATCCCAAAAGGAGATTTCTGGGCAGGATGCATTGAGATGGTATGGATCTCATGAATTCAACCTAGCTACAAGGAGCCCACAGAGCCGCAGTAGCATGATCAGTTGGATTGATGTAGGCAGATCAAAGTGACAGTGTCAAATACAAGCGCGGTTCAGAGTTGAAAGCAAGTGCAGAGTGCATGGGTGCAGAGTTCAACAACGTAGTGGTTCCTAAAGACGTGTGCAGTTGGTACCAGCAGAAGTCGAAGACTTTGATGATAGATGCATTAGACTGATTGAGTTGATTGGAGCCTTTCAGTTTTGGAAGTGTTGCAGCAAGAGTTGCAGAGCAGATGCATGGAGTTGCAGGGTGCTTGCAAAGGTTGCAGGGCGCTTGCAAAGGTTGCAAGGCGAATGAATGGAGTTTCATGTCGCATGAAAATACATTCCTTTCTTTTTGAGAGGGAGTGTTGAAGTTTTCAACAAGAAACAATGAAGGAGGCATCCTAAAACATCATCCTTGATCCTAGTTGGAAAATAATCACCTAAACTAGGTGGGGCCCACACAGGCTATTTTTAGGTGTATGTCTATGTTTAGACATGTTGAGCATATTCTATATGTAGCAGTAGGTTATTTGTAGATGGTTGATCAAATGTGAAAAATATATGAAATTTTATTTTTAGAATATTGGGCGAAGTCTATTTATAGATCGTCAATCTAAAAATAGATGCATGTGTATTATTATTAGCTCTTAATAATAATCAGACTCTAAACATCAACTTATTCTCTTGGAGCACTTCAGTTGAGTGCACAGATGTGGCACATCATCTGACAGAAGGAATTACGCAATTCCTAAGGGTTTACTGGAGCCAATGCATGGAGGACTCAGTTAGAACTCAAGTGGCAGAGTTATGACACGGTTGGAAGAAGTAGTTATGGAGTTGTATTTAGTTTAACTCAGTTAGACTCAGTTGAGCTAGTTGTATCTAATCTAACTAAATTGTACACTAGTGAGAGTGGAGTGAATTAATTAGTTAATTAATTCACAAATAATAACTCATTAATCAACTAAACAATACATTAGTTAACTACATTGCATGGTAGTTTTAGTGGAGACCAGTGGAGAGATAGGTGAAAGGGCAAGATAGACTATCTGTTGTGACTACTAGTGATGCATGAATTGCATCTACATATACATTGGAATTTCCAATGGTAATAACGCAGTCAATGAGAGTGGGATTACATTTAATTGGTCTTTGTAATCATCTTTGATTGTGCAGTGGAGGTAGGCTAGCAGGAGGCAAAGATCGGTGCATGGATTTGCAATATTGGGCTTGATTAGTGTATGACGATTTTATTGTACTGAGAGCTTGTGATAAGCTTTGTATGCTTGTATGAGATTGTCATATGATCTCCATGTTACATAATATATAGTTGGGGTTTTCAGCTTCAGGCTTTCCCGGTTAAAAACAGTGTTATGTGTGATTGAATATTTTTGTTTTTATTGCTTCACATGTGTGTGAAATTAATTTTTCTGCAAAATATTAAGAAGTGGAATAGATTTAGTATCTTGGATGAAGTAAAATAGTGTGAGATCAGGTGGATCTTGGCCATATGCATGCTTAGTGCATATAATTTCTACAAATTCTAAGCACAAAAATAGAAAAGTAGTTAGATTAGCAAGCACATATACAGAAAACGAAATCCTAAATACTACATACAAAAAATTTTCTCAACAACCAAATAAATAAATACGAGTGATAACGGAGTCCTGTAATATCTGTGAAGTCCCGAAAGAGGGTATATATTACTTACTTGGGATGTCTTGGAAGAGGGTATAGATTACTTGGGAGCTTCAATCATAGAAATAACACATAATCAAGTAATCACCAAGGCAGATGTATAACAAGTCGTTGTTATCATGTGTCTCAACAGAATTACAGTAAGCCACAATTATTAGTTTATGTTTGGTTTCACATAAAATAATTAATTTCCCTCTAGAGGGTTTCAGATCACTAGGCATCCTTAGTATAAATTTAAATAGACATGTTAGATCCTCCATGGGCCAAATTCTAGTGCCTATTAATTCAACGTTGAGGTTATCGAATGTCATTGTTAATGTGATACTTCAAGTCTGGTTCATATACAAATATAACAACAGTTGTGTCATCAGAAATAACAATTTTCTTGCCAGATGTGGGAATTGACTCTTGAGGTGTCAGAAGGGAAATCCCTCAATAATTACAAAAATGCCAGATCCTAATTGTTTGTGAGAAAATAGATATAAATAAATTTTTCTCATAAAAAGTAACTATAAATAATGAAGTTCAAATCCTCGATATAATTTTATGAATAAAAGACAAACAAACGTAAAAAATAATAATTATCCTCGATAGTTAAATAAAAAATATTTGATGATATTCAACATGGTACAAAAAGGTAGAATAATATAGAAAAAATTTAGAATGCTTTATATACATCCTTAAATACATACTCTATCCATAATACTCTTGGCCTTTGGGAAGCAATATAGGGTTCATGCCAAACTTGTAACTAATGCATCTAGTTCACCTCCTTATGCAAGCAACGTGACTTCCACATATGCATAAGAGTCATTTCTCAATTGACGCTAACGATCTATTGGAGGCATGACATCCTTTAAAGAAAAATTTGAAATGTTTTTTTGTCTCTCTATCTATAAATGATTAAAATGATGGCACTATATACCTAGAGGTTGGGTTTGATGTAGAACCACTACAACAGATATTAGCATCTGTTTCTGAGCATTTATCTGAAACAATGGGATAAACATTTGAAAGTTCATTAATCATTAAGTATTTTCTCAACCTTAATCCTAAGAATTTGTGTATGGAAAAGATCATAAGGTTTGATTCCATGTTGATTTTTTGTCTTGATGATTGCAAGAGGTAAGCGTTACTAATTCTGTGGCATTGAAGGAATTTATTTTCCATACAATCTAAAATAATGTTAGTGTCATAGTGAAATGATAGTTTGGAACTTTCAAATATCCACTATTTAAATATTGGATTCCCTTTTCATGATCTTGGTTAGTGAAATATGTATGCTTAAAATAGACTTAGATTGGAGTAATGTCTTCAACATGAAGGAAATTGGTTCTAAATTCTTGAAGGAAAGGACAGAACTATCTACCAAAAGAAATAGCCTTGGTATGTATGTGTTACATGGAAAAGATGTTATTTGTTACAATTTTGTTAAGAAGCTTCTAGATCTGTAAAAACAATGAATACACAGTCTCAAAAACCATTAGGTTGAAAATTTTCCACTAGATGTCATATAATTAATACAATAGCTAATGACACAACATGGATTTATAAAGGCATGGATGCAAATTTTGAAAAGAAATTAGGTGCCCAAGACAATAGGATCTAATTTTCATTTGTTTGATATGTCCATATCACTCACATTCCATGATATAAACCTACCAAAATGACATGCTATACTATCTCATGGAGCCAATATTTTATGAGGTACAAAACATAACAACATTATGTGCTCCCAGGTGGTAGAAAATGATAATTTTAAAATTTAATGGACAACAATTATTAAATTCCTATGGAATCTTGGATGGAAAAATCCTCTCACTACCTTATGTCAACACCTACATGTGTTTTAAATTTGAAGGTACTACTAATTTGGAGGTACCCAAATTCTTGTTTAGCCCATAATTCATAGAAAACCCAGCTTATGATTGTTGGAATTTGGATGCTTCATTATTTTGCATGATAACTAAGCATAAGGGAAGAATACATTGTATTGATAAAGTTTTAAGGTGTTTGCAGTTGATCATTGATTTCAAGTAGCACCCTCATTTTACACAAGCTATATTAGGGTAGGAAAAGGAATAAACTCCTTTGAGCAGTAGCGTAGGATGAATAATCTCCCTTTATCACTAAATTTGATTTCATGTTGTAATAAATAGATGCCTTGCTGGTCATGAGATGGTTTTCACAACTAGATTTTTGGTCAGGCCTTTGACAAGGTTCAAATGGGGCTCGAAAGCTCAAACCATGCATTAGAGGAAATTTCAGCCTAAAAGTGGCCTCCTAAGGAAAAATAATAAACTAATAGTTAAAATCATAAAATAATATTTATGAATTTTGGAGGGAAAAAATAAAACTAATTTTTTTTTAATTGTATTTTTGGCTTATCTCCTTATAGGTTTACACAAATTTCAAGTGTAGATGCTCGTTGGATGCATAATTAAATTCCACGTCCAACTATTACCCATTATGTATGATTTTAAGAAGAACCACATTGATAAAAAAATGTAGATACATTAAAAAAACATGTTGAACATATTTTTTTTATGTATCTGTAATTTTTATCGATGTGGGTTTTCTCAAAAGTATGCATAATGGGTAATTTTTGGATGTGGAATTTAATTCTGCATCCAATGAGTGTCTACCCTTAAAATTTGAGAAAACATATAAGGAGACAAGTCAAAAATATAATTAAAAAAGTAGTTTTTCTTCTTTTCCCTCCAAAATATTTACATGTACCTCTTTTTAAATTTAAAGGATTTTGATTGGTTTATATATCATGACATGAAAATTTCATGGGAACTTTTAGGTTGGGCACTTTTAGGTTGAAATTTCCTCTAATGTCCACTACAGTAGAATATTTTCACCAATAATTGTAAGTGGAACACAAAAATATCAACCATTTCATATAGAAGGTCATGACTCAAGGGCTCACATTTAGTCATGCTATAGCAAACCACTCAAACTAAAATTAGGTCCCCTTGGTTCAATTATGTTGCATATTCTCAAGTGAAACAAAATTGAAACATAATTTTTTTTATTGAAATATAATAGATACTCACTTCCTCATACACAAACAAAAAAAAAGGAAAAATTATAAGACTTCTCCATTCTCTTGAATACTAGATTGCACAGTGAAAAAATTCCTGGAGGCGTGTATAAAGTTAATTTTTTTCTTTTTAAAAATATGGCATGACAACTACCTATTTGTTACCCTAATATTTGTGGCACTATGGACTCAACACGCCGCAAACTATGATCCAAAGCATTCTAGGCCTTTAAAAAAAATTTGATAGCTTTTCTTATTAAAATTTAAACAAATCTTTAAAATTAATCATATAATAAAATTAGATACATAATAAATTATAATGATATATTTAATAAACTAAATATATATTTTTAATTTAATTATATATTTATATTTTATTATTTATTATTCCCTTAAATAATATTTACTTATTTTAAACCTTAAATAAAATTAACTTATAATAAAACCTCCTCTTTAATAGAACTAGAAAAATATTTTCTTTTTGATTTTTAGCCTAGTAGGAGTCCCTTTTTAAGTTAGTAACTCTTTTATTCCTTAATAAAATTAAAATTTTATTAAAAATTTAATTATTATAATTATTAAAAATATAAAATTAAAAAAAAAAAATGGGCGGCCTTTTTCCTGAAATCTTCTTTTACCTCTATTAATGGTCTAAGTTTTTTCTCTCATTTCTTCATTCAAAGAAAGTCCTGATGATGGATCCTCGTTGGGATTCGAAACATCGACACTCTTTCTCTAGCACTGTGGATAATCCGGAAAGCTCTTTAAAAAATGATCACCACATGAGTTTAAAAACCAAAATTCTAGGCCTTCTCAAATCTTATCAAAATTGAGTCCCGTGTAAGGCCCTGAAAAAAAAAATAGAAACAACAATGTATGAGACAACTCATATGGAAAATCACTTGTTATTGTATCAACTTAAATGTGAAAAGGATCTACTTCTAGTGAATATTTTTTTTCCCCAAACACACAACTAAGAAACATCATAAGGTTTGAACACAATTTCCCAATTAAAAAAGAACTAACAATGTTTTGTAAGAAAAGTAAACACCACAACTAAAACATATGCCAAGAATCATAAATATCAACATCATAGCTTAAGGTTTTATGATTCTTTTTAATGTTAAGAAGGTGTCAACATTCATTAGTTCAAAATGGAAAATAGTCAAATCACTGCAAGCTTATAAATGGTAAGATAAAGAAAATAAAATGTAGATGGTCTTAAACATAATTACATATGGATGTCCACTTTTTTTAAGACAAAAATAGATAACCATCAATCTCGAAATTATGAATAGTAAAAAAATTTCTTCTTTATATATGCTACATGGAACTAAAAATTTTACTAGGACATCATCCTTATCTATACCACATTTTTAGTTCAACAGGTCCATTTTTTGTATGTTTGAATTATTTTTCCTCTTTTTGACTTTAAATAATGGTAGGGAAAAGACATATTACCAAGTACAGTTTTCTGCAATCTTCACATTGTTGAAGAAGGGTTTTGACCTTATCAAGTGCTTGGTCCAAAGCATACAATTCCTGTATGCCTAACTGACACCTTGGGTGTGTTTCTTCTAAGGTAGGAAATTCTTTCATTATTGTTTAAAGTTGTTTTGTTCGAGTTCTAACTTCTTGAATTCATATATGTGTGGGAAGATAGTTATCCTTATACCTTCATCTATCACTCTTTAAGATTTGAGTTTGTTGATATTCAAGGCATATCCTATTGGTTATACAGAATATCTCTTTACTTCAAAATTCATTGGAATGAAAAGTTTGCTTCCTAACACAACCTATTAAAATAAAACTTAGATGCGTGGGCAGTAATCCCATCAACCAAAAATTGTCTCTAGGAGCTACATCGCTTGGGAAGGAGATTTGAAACACATGGTTCAAAATTCAAATACTTTATCATACCCCATCATAAAAAACTTAGTCTTCATCAATAATATTTAACAATAGAAAAGCACAAACCTCCAAAAAGAAACAACACACAAAATCAAGGTTGGTGTCCCTTTACTAATTAGCCTCCATTAACATGGAATATTTCTTGTGAATAAAAGAAAAACACCGAGAAATATAAAAGGGGTTCCCTTATGACATCGCCAGTTAAATCCAATCCTAAGTTCTAAAATATTTATTCAAAATTGCTGCAATATTCAAACTCCAAGGATTTCTACAAATAATAAACTAGGGAAATTTCTAACCACTTGAACAATCCATATTTTCTATACATTTACTTTCATAAAGTAAATTTGATACCATGTCCCAATCAGTTAACCTTATTGATAGCCAAATTAATCATCAATCTATTGGTGCTTAAACATGGTAATACCTTTGCATTTGAAAGGCTCTGTTCGAAAAACATCCATATTTCTCATCCAACCCAAATGTATACTGCAATTCTACACTTCCACATGCACATAGTAGATAAGAGAATAATCATATCAAATGCAAGAATACACA
The DNA here is from genome assembly GCA_034641835.2 of Pinus albicaulis. Classification (NCBI taxonomy): domain Eukaryota; kingdom Viridiplantae; phylum Streptophyta; class Pinopsida; order Pinales; family Pinaceae; genus Pinus; species Pinus albicaulis. Next base: position 1,081,216,911 of record CM076577.1, on the reverse strand, counting down.
TGGAAAACCTGGGTATAACAATTGATGTGCAAGAAAAACGTTTAGATATGGTTTGAAAAATCTTGTACACTCTCTTCATGTTGAAGATGAAACTATTTGCATCCTTACTAGAGTATATATTATTTAAATTAACTATTCATAAGAATAAATGCATTTGGTTCCTTTCCCACAACCATCCTATGAACATCAATAAGGCATTTTAGGGAAATATATGAAATCATCGTGGAAAATACAAGATTTCAATTTCAAATGCAACTCTAAATATTTAAAAAAAATAACTTCCTAAAATAATACAATATAGAAAGCCACACTTTTTCGGGTCACTTGCAAAAGATGACACTTCAAAAAATAATAAGCAACATTACTATTCACAATTTAAATTGAAAAATTAAAATTGATAGTTAACCACATTCCAATGTAAAATAAAAGTTCTTAGTGGGCCTTTTTAGAACTATTTTGTTGTACTTTTGTTATATGTCCATAAAGGAGAAATTTCTACTAGAAGTAGGTGTGATGCATATGGATTATCCATAAAGAAAACAAGAGATATGTTAAAATTATAAAAGTAAGACTACCCAAGATCTTGTCAAACGAAATACTTTTCGGGCCTTTAATTTTTTGTTATGCCTTATAGTTAAGGTTCCAAAAATTCCATAAAATGTGCCTATAGGCTATATTCATGTAATATGATCCTTGAACTAAAAAAATTAACTCAAAAAGGCTACAAGAACACAACTCAATGAACAAATTAGCATACTAAAGTTTAAACATATTAATATATTGGTGGTGAAACAATATTACATGAAATGGAATCTAAAATCACCATCTATGTATTGTACTCTTCCGATAAAAAAAAAAAAAAAAAAAATTTCTAACAAATGAACAAGTTGAATGAAGATAAAAATGTTTCCCAACATAGCTAGAATATATGAGGAATGGTGTAATCCAAGTTCATAAGTTTGGTTCCTTTTGTTGTTGTTTTTTTACATAAAGGCTTGACCTAACCCCAATGATTTTTAAAGGCATACCTTCAGTCCAGTGAATCAACAACCCTTTGCGTAGGACATGCCCTCTCTTCAGGGTAGGAAGAGGTGGACTAATCAATTTTTTCCATTCAACATCTAGCCGCCCCTTCCAAACCATTTGATATTTTGGTAAGGGTGATTTGAAGAGTGCCTGTAGGCACCGCACGTATAAATGGATATAGCATGATGATCTAAACTTTTTTAGACCTCCCAAATGGAAAACTAGGGTGAGAATGTTAGGATTTGATCCCTAAGCTCAAATAAAAACCTTCTACACCCATTAACATAACCAACAGTTGAGTAAATAACGTGGTGAATAGATATAAATCCTTGGATACATCACAGAAGGAAATATGCCTAGTACTCGAAACCCCTTATTTTGCATACTCATTTTATTTCGTACAATTTTATTCATTAAATCAATCAATGGTTCTTACATGTTGTCGCATTAATAAATAAAACAGACTTCCACACTTCATCTTGCAATGCCAAACCTGGAAATGGACTGCCCTAAAAACCTCCTCACCCCATAGAGAAAAATAAATACAAAAATAAAAATCTTAGACCAATCATAATTCTACCACTAACACACCACTAGATCGAATACCAGAACAAAATGATATCCAATATCCATAACTGATTTGAACACCATTGTAATGTGCTACAACTATGCCTCTATGAATTATAACACCCATTTAACATGAAAAACATTTAAAACCTACTTCCATTTATGTACCTAAAATGTGTTCTTGAAGAAGAAGATACATCTTTCGTACCTCATAGCAAATGAACCATAACCAGTACCACCCAAGGAGGTTTCATTGCACTAACCAAGAGATAGGGAGTGAGAATCAACAGCACTTCCTCCCTGCCTCACCAAGAAATTCGAAATATATTTGGCAAAAGGAAAAATGAGAGACCCTCAATTGATGGATCAATTTGGGGCTCAGATTTGTGACCTTGAATCCTCTAGCCCTCTATCCACCCACCCCCATCATATCATCCACCCGCCCTTTCGTTAGTAATAAGTGTAAAAGGGAAAAAATACATTGGCCCATGGTCACATGGTCATGGTATTGTCTCTCAAATCTTACCTTTTGGGATTAGCATGTCTGGAGGTCGCCTTCCTGCTCAGAATTTCAAGCATCAAGGTATGATGAATCTACAACCCACATGAGTTCCCAAACAGAAAAAAAAATTGATATGCAATTTAAATGACATGTTGGGTTCAAATCGCACCAAGTGGAGTTCAAAACTCCTATGAGTGAGTTGTATGTTTTTTTCCACCCATGGCCTTCTAAGGCTTAAATAAAATTTCTTATCCATTTACTTCTCCCAAACCAAAAAAATATCCACAATTAGGATATTAATTTAGAGCTCTCCGCCAATATAGATTATCGGTGGTAAGATCATTGAGACAGTGTGGTCACTATCTTGTTTATTGACTCTCAAATATGGTATACTTAGGTTTAATATAAATTTTAAAATGACATTTAATTGAATGTTTTTTAATGACATTCACGATATTTCGTAGTCTAAGGGGCCACTCACTATCACTTAATCCATATTAATATTTTTTTCTATGATGATTTTGTTGTTATGTATCTTGAGTAAGAAATTTGTTATTTTTTGAAGTCTTGTCTCCTCCAAAAACTCACTAAGACTACTCACCTTTAGGTTGTTATGAAACTAGTGACGAGTAACTTCATACCCTGCACATTCTTTGATAAAATTCCATTTTTTTTCTACCACTCCTCTTCTGCAAAAAATGAAAGTTCGTCCTTCCCAAACTTCTTTAGGGACCGCCCATATACCAGTTTCACATCTTAAATGATGGCAGCTAGTCCTCAATTGTGAAATTAAAATTTTAGCTCTTCCCTTCATTGAGGAAATCATTTACTCTTTGTCATGATGTTTCCATATTGGGTTAAATTATTTGAGATAATATTTTTCTTTTTTCTTACCTTCTTGTTCCACATGGAAGTCCTGAATATTTCTAACACCCACTTTTTTATCTCCTCTTTAGCATGAGTACAGTCATGAAAATTTATGTCACACTTTCCCAACCACTTTCTATTTTGCTTCATCCATGTATTATTTATGCTCATTTAAATATTCTTCAAAAACCAATTTGGGCCACCAATGTTTATCTATATTTTCAACCTTCTTCGGGTAACTTAGTGAATGAATGATCATTAAAGCCTCAATTGGAAACATACCAACCTCGATTAAGAGGATCTCATATGTGCCCATTGATTTGAATTTGAGGCTACATGTGATTAGGTGTTTTTGCATTATTTATATTTTTTTCCATTTGTGGCTTGACATGTTTCTCCCCCATATTTCGCTACCATACAGGATAATTGGCACCACTAATAAACCAAATAGGGTTTTCTTAGTCTTCCAATCCCATAGTTCTGCTTGTCTGCACCTATTTTGAAGAAGGTACAAAGCTTTCTACCCTCTTTGGATTCTCTTTGATCTACATGTCTCCCAACTAAGCTTATAGTGGAAATCAATTCCTAGATACTTGTACTCATCTACAACCTCCAAGGGGTTGTCCTGGAAAATTCATGAGTTTAGTTTTAGTGGAATTTACTTGCAGTACCACATCTTGATAAAGGAGTCCCAACAATTTTAAGTGTTCTCTCAAACCTATTGTATATTTAGCAATAAGAATAAGGTCATTCACATATAAAATTAGTTTCATCGGATATCTTTCCAACTATATATATTTGGTAATCTAAAAAATATCAATAAATTTGCAATCGCATATATTGGTGAGAAGAGGTCATCATCAAAGTGAATCGAATACTCAGAATGATCTATGTCTACTAAAACCTATACTAGCGTTATTCTCTTAGTAGCTATTAAAAATTTTTATAAGAAGTTGTTGAACTTTTGCAACCAATTATCCATCTTGAACAACAAGTTGTTTTCTGCTGAGGGAGTGTCATGGAAACATAAGGGAGAACTAGTTCGAAATGCATGGAAATGAATGAATACGAGTGTTTGATATGGATTTTCAGTGAGTTTTAAGTGTGCTAAGGAGTAAGTGACAAGGTTATATGTTAGGAAGTCCAAAGGCACACTAGAGTTCCAGGGAATGTCAGAGAGTGTTAGGGTGTGTGAGGGAGTGCCAAATAATTCCAAGTAATATAGTATGTGGTAACACGTGCCACATATTTCCAAAGGATTTTTTTATGTTCCAGGTGCTATGGCATGTCAAGATGTAAACTATGTTTCTTAGTTGTTTCATGGCCATAGTTGAACGTGAGCCTTGACTTGCTAACTTGAAACTTGTTAAGTGGGATAAGTTGAAATTGGACATGAGTAGCCTAAGATGAGTTATAGCCATTTCTTAGGTGAAAAAGGCACAATCTAGTTGTATTAATCATAACTTGGTCAACTTGTTGTAGTCAACATAAGACTTGGTTTGGTTCCCAAGTCACAAAATAAATAAGGTTAGTTGTGATAGCATGATAGCTAAAGAGTGTTTGGGCGTGCTAAGGAATGAAAAGGCATGATAACAAATGCCAGAAATTTTTAATGCATGTTGATGAGTTTTAGGGAGTTCCAAAATATCCCAATGGATAACTAGTTCAAAATGCATGGAAATTAATGAATAGGAGTGTGTTCCAAGGAATATATACGAATTCCAAGTGTATCAAGGATAAATTGTGTTATGATAAGGTCAGAATAATATTTTTAGCAGGAAATCCTATGGTTACAATAAGGGGATGTAAAAATCAACTTCAGACAAAAGGAAAATCTGGGTTGGGCACAACATTGATTTTCCAATGACTTAGGTGGGTTCCCAAGTTGCAAAATATGTAAGGCTACCTATGAGGGCATGCCAACTAGGGAGTAGCAAGGTGTGTCAGGGAATTCCTTGAAGTACTAACACATGCTAGAAAATTCCAAGGCATGATAGGCATGCCAATATGTTCCAGGTGCCAGGGTGTGGCATGAACACATGGTAGGGAGTGTTAGGGAAACACAAGACAGCACTAGTTTCAAATGCATGGAAATGAAGTGTTAGCGAGTTACATGTGCACTAAGAATGGAATGAAAATGTATTCTAAGAAGTGCAAAGGAATTTTAGAATTCTAGGGAAACATAGCAAGATGTGCAAAGTGCCAAGGTGTGCCAATGCATCCTAAGAAGTGTTAGGGATTTCCAGGAAAATATAATGGAGCACTACGTCAAAATGAATGGAAATTAACGAATAAGAGTGTGTGGCAGGGAGTGTTACCGAGTTCCATGTGTTCTAAGGAGGGAGTGACATGGTATGATAGGAAATTCTAAGTCATGCTAGAGTTTCAAGGAAACATGCATCCAAGATGTGCCAGGTGTGAGGGTGAGCCAACATGTTCTAGGAAGTGTTAGGGATTTCCAGGGAAACACAAGGGAACACCAAGTCAAAATGCATGGAAATGAATGAATAAGAGTTTTTGACAGGGAATGTCATCAAGTTCCATGTTTTTTAAGGAGGGAGTGACATGGTATGATAAGAAACACTAACTCATGTTAGAGTGCCAGGGTGACATGGGGCCAATATGTGCCGAGTGCCAGGGTGTGCCAGCATGTGCTAGGAAGTGTTAGGGAGTGTCAGGGAAACACACGAGAGCACTAGGTAAAATTAATGCATTAAAATGAACAAATAAGAGTTTGTGACATGAAGTGTCAATGAGTTTTGGGCGTGCTAAGGAGGGATTGACAAGGTATGCTAGTCAATGCTAATGCATCTTGGAGACCCATGATACATGCCAATGTGTGTCAGGTGCTACGGTGTTCCAATGCATGCCAGGGAAACACAAGGGAAAAATGGTTTCAAATGCATGGAAATGAATGACTAAGAGTGTGTGACAGGGAGTGTCAGCGATTTCTAGATGTGCTGAGGACGGAGTGACAAGGTATGATAGGTATTGCCAAGGAATTATATAATGATTTTGTGAATCCATGAACCAAGTGTAAGGATTGATGATGAAATTATTAATGGATATCACCTTTCTCTACGATGTTATGTTCAATATATTTCCTTAGAATTGTTCTCCACATATGTAGTGATTTGATAAACTATCTAAGAATTATATATAAGGAGGCCTTGAACATATTAGAATGACCTTAAATATATGTGTATGGAATGAAGATTAAGGCATTGAATATGAAATTTTGTACTGTATTCCTATGATTTAATTTAAAACAATAGTTTTCCGATTTCATATGAGTTCAATTTGAATGCAACTTATACTAAGGTAGTTCATATCTATAGCATTTTAAGCCACAAAAGACGAGGAAGGAGGGTCCATTGCATAAAGGTTATTCATTGTATGATAGAAATAGTTTAGAATTTTAGTTTAAATCAAGGTGCAATAGGAATTATAACTCATGGATCACAAGGCCATCCATTCTACTATTGATCTAAGATTATGAAACCTTAATGTAGACAATAAAAAACTAATGTTAAGCAATTTCTCTAATGACCTCCATTAGGGTGATGTTTGGACATATGTTAGGAAGTGGAAAGGGAAAAAGGTGAACATGATGGAATTCAACCTCTTATTATAGTAGCTAATGATGATTTTATAAATTTATAGTCCTAGATATATTTTGTAGAAAGATCCATAGTAACAAGAATTACCAATAATAGAGGATACATATCAGCAAAAGAATTACCTTTGGATTTTACATTGGCATACATACGTCAGCCGCAAAAGAACGTATGGCCTGGAGTGAGTGAAATTCATCCATAGTTAACCTAAATCCCACAAAATTCCCATTTTTCTTAGTTAACCTAGATCCCACAAAGAACCCCCTTTGTATGGTATAAATGAAAACGATATTTGTGTATAGGATTTAAGGTTATTCATTTGTCTGTGTGTCTAGGAGTCACCCATTTGAATCTGAGCATGAGATTATCATAGCCATAACCATCGAGCTTATTAATAGTCCTTTGTGCATCCTCCATATTCACAAAATGAATGAAGCCAAAACCCCTGCTCATCTGAGTCCTCTAGTCCACAAAAATGTAGACACGTGTAATGTGACCAAACAGCTTGAAAAGCACCAATAAGTCACTCTCTTAAGTATCCTGAGAAAAATTAGTAACCCTAATGCAATTCTCGTCCTTTATCCACCTCATGTTACTAGAGTCATAGGTCTTATCGACGACAGTTGTAGCTCTAAGACTAGGAGGAATGTAAGCTCCCTTACCACCGACAACATCAGAACTCGTGAAAAAGTCAAGAGCTTGAGGGGGCTTGTTGAGACTAAGGCCCATGGGAACAACTAGGGCAAGGTATTTGTAGGCACACTTTGAGGTCCTGTGATCTCCCTTCTTGCCAGACATTCGACAAACCATGAGAACGACACTGCCCTAGCAGCCCCTGCAAGTGCAACTAAGAGACCATCACCGCCACCAGAACTAGGGTCATCCTCCTTGGTGTTATGGGCCTTAGGGTGCTCCAACATGATCTCTTCGCTTGAGACCATGGGTTGCCTACTACCGGTGTCCTTATTCATGGCATCGCCAAACTTGCACCACCAGAAATTCTTGAGGGCTCACTTGCTGAGCCTGAACTTTTCCACCTTGCAGTTGTATATGGGTGTGGTTTACTATACCTTTTCACCCTGATCATTGAAGCTGTAATCCATTATCTTCTTCACGCTATTCTAATTAAGGACTATCACCTTGGGAGGCAACAATAGGAAGTCCAAATCCTCGTTGTCCTCCTCCTCTAATTCTTCCCATTGCACCTTCACTGAAGATTTTTTATTCTCCTCCTTCTCCATCTCATTCTTCCTTGCACCCTCCCTCTGTGCAATATCTCTGGTATTAGACATACCCCCGCCAAAATGTTCTTCCTTGTAATATGTCACAATGTAAACGCACCTTTTTCAAATTTTAGGAAATATGTTCTCAATGACTAGTGAATTTTGGCTTTTCCAAATTCCCCACATAATGTCAGAGACCATCTCCATTTAGAGCCCGCCAAAAAATTTTAATAATTAATTCCCAACTCATATGCTCAGGATGAAGAATTCCCCATCCTCCTTCCTCTTTCCTCCGAGTCAGAACCGCCATGTTGGCCAAATTATATTTATGCTTATTAGAGTTATCATCCCAAATAAAGTTGGAGATGATGGAACAGATCCTTTTAATGATATTCTTAAGTAGGGAAAAAAGATGAAGAAAGTATACAGAGATTCTCTAAAGGACTGCTCGAACTAAACTCAACATGCCTCTTAGAGAGAGTCACATGTGTCCCCATAATAAAATTTTACGATGGAATTTCTCTATAAGCGAGATCTAGTCCTTAATTCGATAGAAATTATGTGGAGAGTGTACATATTTCAATGGACGACCCCCATCGTAGACAGTCTATGATATTCCATGTCGTTGATTTCTAGATCTACATGAGCACTCAGAAATAAGATGTCCAACATTATGATAACCCATACAACAAAATGGAATTTCCCAACTGTTAATTCGCTACCTAGTAGAGAAGCTAGACCAATTGAGCTCCACTTATCCGTGAAGGCCAGCAACAAATTCCACCTCCACAAAAATCCATGTTATACTTTTATCTCTCCATAACAGGGTTGCTTCCTCCAGGAAAGAAAATTTACCAATGGAATTTCTGATCATCATTATTGATTCACATGATCGGAATATGAGGGTAAACCATGTATTTTAGCCCAAACCAATTTCTTTCATGGAAATTCCAAGTATGGATCAAAGCCCACATGTTGGTGATGTAAATAAATGAAACCGCGACCATGAACCCAATATGGTACCAAAATCTTCACATCATCGTCATCATTAATAAAGTGGAAGCAGAACCATTTATTGTATAAAATGTTGAAAAAATGAGACTACTTAAGAATATGTCACCAATGTTATTTAACGCAGGACACCATCTGAGAGCCATCCATTCATAGATAAAACCACTTACCCACCAAAGCCTATTTTTTAATCCTATCATCCGGCCCCAAAAACCATTAGAACCAAAAATGTGTTTCTAATAATCTGAATCAACCTTAACTGCCTTTTTTTGCAAACGATGGAAAAACAATTTTCGTGGATTACCACATTCAAGTTCAATAATCGTCGGGGATACCAAAACATTCTAATCCATGTGTATAGTTTCATGTACAAGAGATGTCCCAAAGGGTTAGACTTTGGACTTAGGGCAATGACAAATCTCCACCTCAATAGTTGCATGTACCAATGCATTGAGTAATGGCATGTTGCCACCCTAGTTGCATTCAATATCATGTAACATCCTACCAGTAGATATAAAGGTCAATTATACAATAGAAATTTTCGGCACTCTACAATCCCGCCTATATGTACAACAAAGAAAAGAGCATTACCAAAAAATATTGTATGTAGTAGTGTCTAAAAACACGTCGATAAAATATGTATAAAAGGTAAATTAATCACTTATCAATTATTGAACCCACTCAATGTAGGTCATCACCAACTCAATCCACTAGGACACCACGTCAAATATAACAGACTAGCTAATAACCACTCACTAATTTCCTTCATAAAATCTCATCAAGAACACAATCGACAAAGATCTTCAGCGACAGTGCAAATCATTAATGGATTGTCCTTCATATAGTCAATGACCAAGCTGGAAAACAAATATCTCTGAGAAAAATTAATGACCCCAAGAGACTCCTTCGTGATCAAACTCAAAATTCAAATATGTTACCAACTCCACCAACCAAAATGAATTCACTTACGTAGCAGTAAAGATCCTCAGAAATCCATTATCGACCAATCCCAAACCACAGAGGAGTAGGAAGATCCATAGGAGCAAAGGTTCAGAAGAAATACCATGTAAAACAACCAATTAGTACGTCTCATATAGACCACGGAGAATACCAACAGGCAACATCTAATACCCTCATAAATCCCCCGATCGATCAATCCCAAACTAGAGAAGGATAAGGAAGACCCACTTGAGCAAAAGTAAATAAGAAAGACCACGTAAACAACCATCTAGTGCATATCATATAGACCACAAAGTAGACCAACAACTAGATTGGAAAACAAATTTTCATTAGTGTACCTTGAAACAAAAAAACCGATAGAAATCCCTGATATCATCCAGAATTACGATAAAAATTGAATCTAGCTCGGATAATTATGCTCATATGTATTTCACCCAACAGCACCAACAACTGCACCATTAAAGGCTACATTTAATCCATATACCTCCACACTTGCAGCCAAAATTATCGCGCTTGTGAATTTTGTGACTAATTCTTCCACAATCTAATCTTTTATACGCAATGTCTGCTTCTCGCAAAAGTTGTCCTAGAGATTTCGAAGTAGGAATATTCTCTGCCAACAGATATTCTATAATTTTCCTCCACCATCCTTTAGGTGAATCTAATCCATTTTGTCGATGATAGTCAGGAGTTCCAGCACAACAATGCTGATAACAATAACCAGCAGATAAAAAAAGCATTCAAAATAAATGAAACAGTGAAAAAAATAGATTAAAACACAATCGATGGAGATCCTGAAAAGTACTCCAACTATGTTACTGCCTATCCATGTTCAGCGAAAGTGCCTAAGCCGCTCCTCTCACCAAGCACCTCTGTTATCGGCCTCCATCACTCCACTTCCTGAAGAACCCCTCAACAACGTAAAGGCAAACCCCTAATCCTTTACCTTTAAATTTTTTACTGGTGTCTCATATAGAAAATTTTAAGAAAAAATATTTCTTTTGTCTTAAAATCCCCCTCCATGTAGTAGTTCTAAATACAACGATAGAAAAGTTGTCTCTAATCATATCAATAGAGATCGAGGGGAAAAGAGAGGAATTGATGTCTGAGAAATCTTGCCAGGAAAAGATGTCGTGTTCTTCAGAGGTGACTACCATCACTAAAACATAGAGTCCAAGAAATCGTTGTATTTATATAAGATAACATGAATGGTAAGGTTAATAGCAACATCGGTATAGGTGCAAAACAGTAGCAGCATGCAAGCTGGCAGACTTAGGGCACACTATCAGAGTCAATTTTGCAAGTGTTAGATAATATTGTCTTAAATTGATATGGTTTTGTCTTAATCGTTAATTGTCTTAAATAAGTTTCGTCTTAATTTTCATTGTCTTAAGTGACCATTATCTTAGATATAAATTTTTCTTAAAATATTTTTGTCTCAAACTATTTTTGTCTTAAATATAAAGTTTTGTTTTAAACTATTTTTTTCTTAAATATAAAATTTTGTGTTAAACTATTTTTGTCTAAAACTATTTTTGTCTTAAATATACAATTTTGTCTCAAACTATTTTTTTTTTAAATATAAAGTTTTTTCTTCAAAGGGTTTTATCTTAAAATGAAAAAAATTAAGTATGAGGGGTTTCCGCAGTGCATTATATTAGATATTATTTTTGGGATTCAATTGCATTGAGTAAGTCATTCATCTATGATCATTTCAATGAGAGGTAGTCGTAACTAACTAATTTCTCATGATTTTTGAATAGTCCACTTAGCACTCATTGCATTGGGTGATGCTCATAGGGGTGAAGAAGTGGGATTGAAACTAGTGAAATGAATCACATAGCGTCAATCATCACTTCCGGGGCTTGCACCCGATAACCAGGACTTCCCTAGAGCTCACCCATTCCAAAAATCCTTTGGCTCAAGCGCACTTAACTGTGGAGTTTTTCCCACAATCAAGCCCACTTACCTTGCTACCCCATTTGCAAAACCTTAGCAAGTATTATCAAGCCCACTTAGCTTGCTACCCCATTTGCAAAACCTTAGCAAGTATTGGGTACTTGCTAAGGTTTTGCAAATGCGGTAGCAAGCTAAGTGGGCTTGATTGTGGGAAAAACTCCACAGTTAAGCGCGCTTGAGCCAGAGGATTTTTGGAATGGGTGACCTCCCGGGAAGTCCTGGTTACCAGGTGCAAGCCCCAGAAGTGATGATTGACGCTATGTGATTCATTTCACTAGTTTCAATCCCACTTCTTCACCCCTATGAGCATCACCCGATGCAGTGAGTACTTGCTAAGGTTTTGCAAATGGGGTAGCAAGATAAGTGGGCTTGATTGTGGGAAAAACTCCACAATGAGTACTTGTTAAGATTTTGCAAATGGGGTATCAAGCTAAGTGGGCTTGATTGTGGGAAAAACTCCATAGTGGGCTTGATTGTGGGAAAAAATCCACAATGAGTACTTGTTAAGGTTTTGCAAATGGTGTAGCAAGCTAAGTGGGCTTGATTGTGGGAAAAACTCCATAGTGGGCTTGATTGTGGGAAAAACTCCACAATGAGTACTTGTTAAGGTTTTGCAAATGGGGTAGCAAGCTAAGTGGGCTTGATTGTGGGAAAAACTCCATAGTTAAGCGCGCTTGAGCCAGAGGATTTTTGGAATGGGTGACCTCCCGGGAAGTCTTGGTTACCGGGTGCAAGCCCCGAAAGTGATAATTGACGCTATGTGATTCATTTCACTAGTTTCAATCCCACTTCTTCACCCCTGTGAGCATCACTCGATGCAATGAGTGCTCAGTGGACTATTCAAAAATCATGAGAAATTAGTCAGTTACGACTACCTCTCATTAAAAATTAAAATGATCATAAATGAATGACTTACTCAAAGCAATTGAATCCCAAAAATAATATCTAATAAAAAAATTTCGTATTGAAAAATGACAATTGTGTTGTGTCTTAAAAGTGCCCTACCCTTGTAATAGTGGTGTGTAGTAGTTTGTCACCACTGCTGTACTCTGCGTTCAGCTGGCTCACGGTCATAACACTACCACCGAAACCTCAAAGTCTACTTCTAGAAGAATTGAGACAATCGAATGGCACATCGGTGCGTATGGACAACATAGAACTTCGGATCCGTCAGCCATGGCTACTATCCGAGGAAGAGTTTATATCTGTAATGATACCGAGCAAGCAATTAAGGTGTAACTTTATTTATTTTTTTAATGGATAACACTCGGATTAAGAAACGCTGAGGGAAGAAGCTTCTATAAACACTAGTGCTTTGTCTATGAAATAGTCGCAATTTATTTAATTCATACAATTTATCTTGCATTTTCCAATCGAAGAACAACCATCTACATAATTAACTCATTTCATTTCAATTTCGATGAGATCGGATTACGCAATCGAGTACGAGTTGTGAGTGACCATGACCGAATCTTTTTTCTGCAAAATGAGTCTACTGTTCCAAAACTTATGCATTCAGAAGTTTATACATTCTTAATTCCAAAAAATCAGGATAAATTATTCAAAATAGTGCTTCAAGCAGAAAAGTTGACAATTTTTTTTTCCATTATCATCAAAACTTGAAATATCCTTGAACAGCTTAAGATGATATGATATTAAATCTCACATAAAAATTTTATGTCACCAAATTCCAACGGAAGCGAAATATTGAAACGAATTCGAATAAACCACTGCCTTTGACTCTAATTCTGGTTAACTATATGTGCTTCGGTGTGCCACCACAATAAGCATACGCTCAAATGGACATGGATATACAAATACAGAGAGTGTAGGATGTAGATTACAACTGGGAAATTAATTGATCCACTTCTTGAACCCAACATCGAATTGGAAACCTTTAATACTAAGAGAGCTTACACACAATTTACGAGAACTTACTTGGATTACTTGAAGCCATTTAGTGTTATTCCAAATCCTTCTCAGGTCGACTTAATCTTATTCAACGAAGCTCTTAATATTAGTTATTTCCTTATGTAGGTTTTGGTCTTTTTGTAGAGAGAATTTTATTTTTATATAGAGTATTTGGTGCTATAAAATATTTGGAACTATAAACTACAGGTCGAGAAGACAGTTTCACCATAATCCTGATTCAGGTCGAGAAGACAGTTTCGCCGTTGATTTTTTTCGGACAGGAGACCATGACAGATAGAACAAAGGCCATAAATTTGTTTTTAAAAATTAAGAAGAATTGGCACGCTGCTGCGACAAATTCATGCGGTAGATCGGGGGGTATGTTGGTTATGTGGAATCCTGTCCACGCATCTTTCAGAGCTTTCAGTTTTATTGGTGGTATTTTGATGTCTGGACGCCTCAGAGGTATGGACTGCACTTTCAACTTGATCAACTTATATGCGCCTTATGCAAATAGGAAGGCTTTCTGGGACAGGATGCTCGTGTCGGGTATCTTTACCCTCCCTAATCTTATTATTTTGGGGGATTTCAATTCTACTCTCAATGCTGATGAAGTCTGGGGCAATAAGGCTCACATGGACCCTCTGGCTGGCTATTTGAATGACATATTTTTTTCACATGGACTGGTGGATATCAGACCGCACCCTCTGGCGCCCACATGGACCAATAGAAGAGCGGCGGATAACTACATTGGGAAAAGGTTGGATAAGGTATTGGATAAGGATTCAATCATTGACTTATTGGGTGGTCCCAGATCTTACATCATTGCATCTGATATCTCTGACCATTTGCCCATTACCTTCACATGCACTAATTTCCCTATGGATACGAGATGCCCTTTCAAGTTTAATAGAATCTGGTTGGAGGATCAGGAATATACCAGATTGGTGGAGGGTATTTGGAGAGAGGAATGCGAGCCTATGGTTGATGGGATCTGGGATTCTTTTTGTCATAGGCTACAGAAAACAAAGGCTATGACTAAGACATGGGAACAAGAGAAGAAGATGAAGTTAAGGGCAGAATTCAGGTGGATAAAGGTCGAAATGGAGAAGATTATAAATTCTTTTCTCTCTACACATCCTGATGAACAAACACTGGATTGTTTGAGAAGCCTGGGGGCTAGGAAAAGAGAAATCCTGCGGATTGAAGAGATCACATGGAGGTTAAAGAGCAGAGCTCTTTGGCTCGCTGAGGGGGATCGTAATACCAAATTTTTCCATAGATGTGCTAATGAGAGGAGATGTAGAAATTCCATTTGGCGTATCAAAAAATCGGACGGGTCCTTTGTGCACTCCAGCCAAGAGATTCAAAACGAGGCTCTCCAATATTTTGCCTCTTTTTATACAAAACATACTGATATAAATATGGAAAATCAGGTATGGCTGCTCGATCACATCCCACGTTTTTTTGATGATGATGTTATTACCTTACTGGATAAGGCGATCACTGGGAATGAAGTTATGAAGGTCCTAAGAACATTTGCAAGGGATAAATGTCCGGGGCCGGATGGTTGGCCCGCGGAATTTTATGTCCATTTCTTTGATTTGTTGGGGGAGGATTTGACTAGGGTGGTAGAGCAGATCCGTACTCGGGGTTACATTCCTCCCAGTCTAAATTCCATGTTCATTGCTCTTATTCCAAAGAAGGATGACCCCCAGACATTTGCAGATTTCAGGCCGATTGCACTTTGCAATGTCCTCTACAAGATTACATCAAAAATTATTGCTTAGCGTATAAAGGACACATTGTCTACTTTTATTTCAAAGGAACAGTATGGTTTCCTCAAGGGGAGATCCATTCATGATGCCACGGCAATAGCTCAAGAAATCTTACACTCTATGCATACGGAGAAAAGGGAGGCAGTCATGGTGAAGATTGAAATTTTCAAGACTTATGATTCGATTGATTGGGCATATATCAGGATGGTTCTCATGAAGGTTGGGCTTCCTATTCGTATCATTCAGTGGATCATGGCTTGTATTTCCACTGTGAATTATGCTGTCATTATTAATGGGGTTCCTACTACTTTTTTTGCTGCTGGTCGGGGACTCAGACAAGGATGTGCGTTGTCGCCATTAATCTTCATTTTAATCATGGATGGTCTCAGTTGTCTTCTTCGGAAAGCGGTCCAGCAGGGTCACACTATGGGCTTCTCCTTCTCCGACACTGTTGCTTGCACGCACTCACTGTTTGTTGATGATCTGCTTCTTTTTGGTCATATCCACAGGGGTCATTGGCACTATGTCCATCATATTTTTAATCGTTTTGAGTCGGCTACTGGGCTGGCCATCAACAAGCACAAGTCCTTTATCATTTATGAGCATGGAGATCATGGGGAATTGGCCCACATTGCTGATATTTTGGGTATGGAATTAAGAGAAGCTTCACTGGGTTTCCTTTACTTGGGTTTCAATATCAAACCATGCGGCTATAAGATCCGAGACTGGATGTGGCTCATTGACAAGTTTAGAAGAAGGATGTTCAAGTGGACGCACAGGTGGTTGTCTATGGGGGGTCGACTCATTATGATACAAGCTGTTCTATCCCAGATGATGGTTTATTGGGGTCATATTTATTACTTTCCAGATGGTATTATCAGACTTATTAATTCCATTATTGCAAAATTCCTATGGGGCGTGGCGCAGATGCCACAAAAAATTCACCTATGCAAATTACAGAAACTGTGTAGACCAAAGGACCACAATGGATGGGGTATTCTAGACACGAGAAACTTCAACATCGCTCTGCTAATCAAGTCGTTCTGGAGAGCACTGGGCAGTGATGGCATTTGAAATGAGGTTATCAAGTGCAAATATATTGTGGGTGACATTTATCATCAGATTCTTTCCACTCAATTCTCACACCCAAGATGCATATCAGTCATTTGGAGCAGTTTCAAAAAGGTTAGCAGGCATATGGCGGACAGGGTAGCTTGGCTTTTCCGAGACGGTAGACGTATTCCTATTTCTCATTTCAAGGTTATTGGTTTTCCTCCACAACACGGACCATCTCCACAACTTTCTCACAGGCTTGCTCATCGTGGCATTTTATATCTTTCACAGACTATATGCGAATGGACTTATGGGGCACCTATTTTTAAAACAGTTGCTCAATTGGGTTTAAGAGCTCCGGAGGATGATGAATGGGAGTTTTTTACAGACAGAATTCGGGCAGCGGGATTATGCTGGGACTCCGGAGGTGATAAGATTGTCTGGGATGGCCCCACGAAGAATGGAGTACCGGTGGTCAAAGACATATACAGGAATATTAATATGGTTGCATATTTGGATCAGCTTAGCAGATCTTTCTATAGGTTTTGGCGGAGGAATATCCCTACGAAGATTATCCTCTTTGGCTGGTTAGTGTGGAAGGACAAGGTCCTGACTGGAAATAATTTGATGAAGAGGGGATTTTCTGGCCCTTTCAGATGCCATATATGCTTATCGGATACTGAATCCACTGTACATCTTTTCTTCAGCTGTCCAGTTATTATCAATATATGGAGACTCTTCTCTGTACATTTCATGGGCCCCTCATGGTCCCCAGTTGATTTCATATCTGTGGTGTCGGATTGGGACAAATTAAAAGGGAAATACAGATCTCTCCCCTTTTTCTTTATATGGGAGGTTTGGCTTGGTAGAAATAAAATGATCTTCGAAAATACACCCTTTCAGATTCCATGTATTTACTCTGCTATTTCTAATTGGATGGAAGATGGTCCTACAATGACTAGGCCTATAATGGATTGCTCCATACGCATTTGGCCACATGAGGTGGCTATCCCAGCAGTCTATTTTGATGGTGCATGCATGAATGGGGTTATGGGATGCGGCACATGGATTAAGATATCTCAAAGGGAAAGGGTCCATATTCATTTTAATGCAGGGAAAGGTACCAACAACAAAGCGGAAATCACTGCTCTTTGGGGAGGCCTGCGTTTTTCCATCTACTTACAGCTCAAATATATTCATGTTTATAGCGATTCAAGGATTGCTATAGGATGGATCACTAACCCACTGGCTCTCGTCCCAACTGGACTACAAGGCTGGGTTTCTCGTGCTCGACGGTTATGGACTATGCTCAACAAGCTTGCTATCTGTCACATTTACAGGGAAAACAATACAAGGGCAGACGACCTTTCAAAGATGGGTTTAAACACTGACTTTGGTATCATGCAGGTTCAGCTCTTTCGAGATGGTGCCATTTTCTGGCAAACTGATATTGCCATTCCATAACGCAGTTGTTGTTGTGAAATTTGGTTTTTTTATTATCTACTTGCGGGGTGATGATCTCATTTGCAGGTTTATGTTTTTCCCCACCCCTTCAGGCGAGCGTGGGTTTTTTGTTTCGATATCTCTTCTACAGGCGAGCGTGATATGAATACACAGGCCGGCTATGGGTAAGCGGTTTTTTATCAAGCGAGCGTGCTCTTTTTCTCTCAAGCGAGCCGGTCTCAATTTTGGTTAGGGACTACAATACTTCTGCTATTATCACTTCTTCCGAATATGTCCCTCCTTTCATTTATCACTTCTTTCGGATATGTCCCTTCTTGATCCATTCACATGCCACATCCAGATTGATGTCTTCCGATCTATGTGTTCTCTTATGTCATTGGCATATACTTTGGTCTTTCATTTACTGTTTATATCTTTTGTTAATCTGTCCTATCATTTCCAATTTCCTCCTCCTGCTCGCTTCTTTAGCTGAGCATCTGATCTGGACGCCTTTCGTTCTATGTTGGGGTGGCCTTTCCATTGGCTGCCTTTGGTTGCTATTCTCGCTGTATTTTACATGCTGGAGATGTATCTGATTATGTACTGTTTTATATAATATATATATAACAGCTTTTTTTTCTTCTGAAAAAAAAAGAAGCTCTTAATATTAGTTATTTTCTTAGGTAGATTTTGGTCTTTTTTTACAGAGAATTTTATTTTTATATAGAGTATTTGGTGCAATCATAATTTTTTTCATATAAATAGTACTTTTAAATACATAAATGAATCTTGATCCAACACCTTGTAAACTTCAAATTCTCAAATATATGATTCTAATAATTTTTCATTACTTCAAATTCTTAAATCTATGATTCTAATATTTTTTTATTAAATTTTACATAAACTTAATAGAAAAAATTACCTAGGAAAAAACCAAGATTTATACTATGCTCTATCATTCTTACAAAGAAGAACGTAGTAAAGGAGTGTACTTCGTGGGCTCATTGATTTTTGCTCGAAATATTTTCATAGCAGAAGAGGGCAAGCAAACGGGAACGAATATTGGGTTTCGGAACGGTATGGAGACACCGTTGTTGTGGAATTAGACAAACATATGCACACTCAAAATGTTGTCATATTTCCCTCTTTTGAACTATAAACTGCAGGTCGAGAAGAAAGTTTCGCCATAATCCTGATTCAGGTTACTTTGGCCAATTTCTTGGCCAGATTTAATAATCTCTGCAATGCATTCAACATATATGGGGTTTTGGGTGTCAACTTCTCTGATTGCATTGTTGGAAATAATCCCAACTGGTACAACGGCAACAGCGCCGGTCGAATTCCTCTTTCTCACACAATCAACATGTGCTTCAATGCACTGAACCATCGCATTCAATTTCCTTCATAAGCCTGCTACAACAGCCGCATTTGATTTTTGCATTATTTTTAAATTTGCGCAATACACGACCCCACCGTGCTAGCTCATCCTCCCCGTAGCCAATCAAAAGTCGATCGCATGAATTCCAGTCCCAGTCAATCGGTGGGATTTTTTATGCAAAAACCCTTCGCAAATTCCTCCCCGTTGTTTCATGCAATAAACCCATCGCATTATATTTATAATGTGTTTTGTGTTATATGATTTTAAAAAAATGCCGCAACACGATAATTTTTGCATTTTTTTCATATAGTTTTTAACTTAGATTATAGTTTTTTTTTGGTTTTTTTGTTTTAGATTATAGTTTTTTTTTGTTTTGTTTTTTTTTTTTTTTTGGGCTAAAACGTAATATATATATATGTATGTTGTAACAGCAAGATAGAATATAGATAGAGTGTGCAATAGTGCATTGGTGAAGCGTATTCAGTAAAATCAAAACAAAAGTTTTGAAGATAGAAGAATGTATTAGCTGAAAGTGTGTTAATGAAAAACAGAGTTTCACTACTTAGTGTTTATGTTTTTTTGCAAGTTTTATTAATGATTTCTCTGTGTTAAAGAGGGGAATTTTTATTTCCTCTCTTGTTAAGGATTTATCAGAAAATCTGACATCGTAATAGAGCTAGTCCAGGCTCTTAGCAGTTGCTGAGGAGGAAGACAGTTGAAGACATTTTTCCAGCAGAGTGAAGGTTTTCAGCGAGTAACAATGTTACCAATGAAATAGGTAACCACACGGTTACCTACTTTTTTTTGGTAGCATAAAAAGCACCCGATTTTGAAAAGGGGTGATGCAGAATCGCCTCTTTTTTTTTTAGAACATTTTTGACACTTTAATATTTTTATTTATGAAGTATGAATATTTGTTTTAAAATGTTAGTGATTTTCATGCTAATTTTGAAACGTATTGATGCAACATCAACTTTTTTTTTAGAGCGGTGATTTTCACGCTAATTTTGAAACGTATTGATGCAGCATCAACCTTTTTTTTAGAGGTGATTTTCATGTTGGTAATAAAACACAAAACTTTGATAAAAAAAATATACATAAAAATAATATAAAAAACCAATAAAAATGTAAAAAAAAACAAGATTAACTTGTAAAAATAAAAAATTTAAACAAAAATATTCGAAAATTATATCAAAAGAAATGACAAAATTTGAAAAAAAAACACATAATTTAAAGAAAAAAAAACAAAAATTAACCAAAAAAAAATTTAAAAAAAAAACATCAAAAACCTTTTTTTCTAAGTTATTAAAAAAATCCATATAATTAAAAGAAAAAAAAATTAAAATAGAAAATTTAAAAATAATTTAAATTACAAAATTAAAATTTAGATAAAAAAAATAAAATACAAAAAAGAAAAAATTATATTTAAAAATTTAAATTAAAAAAAAATAATAATAAGAAAATAAAAATAAAAATTTTAAAATTAACCCAAAAAAATTAAAAAAATTGAAAAAGAAAATTAAAATAAAAGAATTATAATTAAAAAAACTATCATGAAAAAACAAAAAAAATGAAAAAAACCAAGTGCAAATAATTAAAAAACAAATATCCATAAATTTGCTCCTTTTTTTTTAAATGAAACAATTTATAAATTTTAAAAATGAAAAACCAAATAAACTAAAAAATTTAAAAAAAACAAAAAAATTAAATTAAAATTTAATAAATTTAATGAATAAATTTTAAATTTTAAAAAATAATTAATCTAAAAAAAAAAATTTAAATAAAACAAATTAAATTTAAAATAAAAAATTTGAATTAAAAAAATAATAATTTTAAATTTTTTGAATTTAAAAAAAAATTTAAAAATAAAAATCAAATTAAAAAAAAAATTTATTAAAAATTAAAAAAATAAAATAAAATAAAAGAACTTTTTGATCGTGGTGGCGCCGCTAGTCGGCGTTCCGCCCAGCCCCCCGACCACCCAGCGGTCGGCTGGCCTCCGCCGCCACCCGACCGCCCAGCGGTCGGCTGGCCTCCGCCGCCACCTTGGGCAAGAGGCCGATTCCAGGAATCGCCCTCCCACGGCGAGAGGCCGATCTAGCCCCCCGCTCGCCCAGCGGCCGGCCTCCGGCGCCACCTGGGCGGGAGGCCGGTTCCGGGAATCGCCCTCTCGTGGCGAGAGGCCGATTCCGGGAATCGCCCTTTCGCAGCGAGAGGCAGATTCCGGGAATCGCCCTCCTGCCGCAAGAGGCCGATTTTGAGAACTGCCCTGAATCGCCCGCCGCGGGAGGGCGATTCCCGGAATCGGCCTTAGGGCGATTCCCGAAATCGGCCTCAGGGTGATTCCCGAAATCAGCCTCCCGCCTAGCGGTCGGCCTCCGTCGTCACCTGGCCAGGAGGCCGATTAGCGGCGCCACCACAATCAAAAAATTCTTTTTTATTTTTTACTTTTTTAATTTTTAATATTATTATTTCTTTTTTTAATTCAAAAAATTTAATTTTTTTTTTTTAAATTTAATTTTTATATTTGAAATTTAATTTGTTTTATTTTTTTTGTGTTTTTTATTTTTATTTTTTAATTTTATTCATTTTTTTGTTTTTAATTTTTTTTCTTCTAAATTTTGTTAATAATTTTTATTAAATTTTGCATTTTTATTTTTTATTTAATTGATTTTTTTTTTAAAAATTTTCATATTTTTTTTATTAAATTTAGTAAATTTAGTATTTATTTATTTATTTATTTGAATTTAATATTTTTTTTTAATTTTTTAATTTTTTATTATTATTTTTTTAATTACATAAAATTTTTATATTTTTTTTATTTCAATTAAAATTGTGTATGTAAAATTAGATTTTTTTTTAAGTTAAACTTAATATTTTCAAATTAATTTGTTTTTATTTTATTTTTTATTTTAATTTATTTTTTTCAATTTTTCAGTTTGAATTGATTTTTAAAGTTTTTTAACTTTTTATTTTAACAATGTTTTTTTTGTTTGGTAATATATATTTTTTTATTTAATTTAAATTTAATATATTTTTTTAAAATCTATTTTTTTTTTAATATATATTTCTTTAAATTTAATATTTTTATTGTATTTTTTTTCCATTTTTTATTTTTAATTAATTTTTCATTTTTTTTACTTTTAATTTTAATAATGTTTTTTTTTTAGTTTTAAATTTATTAAAATTTGATATATTTCTTTAAATTTATTTTTTTATTTTAAAATTTAAATATATTTTTTTAATTTAATAAACATTTTCTATTTCTTTTTAAAATTTAATTTCTATATTTCATTTTTTATAATTTCTTTCTTTTTTTAACTTGTTTTTCTTTTTAATTTAATAGTTTTATTTTGTTTTATTTTGTTTTTTTATTTCTATATATTTTGAAATTTAAATCTTTAAATTTTTTTTAATTTTTAATTTTTAATTTTTTTTGGTTTTTTTAATGTTTGAATTAAAAATTTTATTTTGTTTTTATTTTTATTTTTCTATTCCTATATATTTTTTAATTTTAAGCTTTAAAATGTTTTTATTTTTTAAATTTATTTTTTTTTTATGAAATTTTAGGTTTTTTTTAATGTTTGAATTTTAAAAATTAAAAAAATGTTATTTCTATTTTTAAAATGTCAAAAATATGAAAAAAAAAAATTTAGTTATTCCAGCATCAACTGGTTTTGTTTTAAGGGTTTTTTTTCAATCCTCTTTTCAAGAAACAATTTTGTTTTTAGCATAATTTATAAAATGTTGAAATTTGACCTTCAAAAAAAACCAAGTGCGTTCTGGAATACACTTTTTTTGTTTTTGAGGTGTTTTTCATGTTTTTTGAGTCTTTTTGGGCTAGAGTTCCCGTTTTGAGGTCAGGTTACCTATTTCATCAGTAATAGTGTTAAGTCAGGTATTTGCAGAGTAATATTTACTGTTTGTTTAAAATATATAGTAGAGTTATTGTTTATTTAAAAAAAAAACAATCAAGAGAGTTGTAAAAAGGAGTGTTAAGAGACAAAGTATATCTCTCTAATAGTGAGAAAGTTTATCTAAAATACACAGTCAAATTTTATATAGTTCTGCATAGTTAGCAATGGTAGGAACTAGCACAAACACAAGTATGGGTAATATTCAGCTCGCGCAGTTCAATGGGAAGAACTATGATTATTGGGCACTCACAATCAGAGCCATGTTTGCATCTCAAGACTTATGGGAACTGGTTGAAGATGGATTTGAAGAATGAGTTGATGCAAATGAGTATAATGCCCTAACACAGGCAGAAAAAGATTTGTTGAAGAGTAATAAGAAGAAGGACTCAAAATCCCTCTATTATCTCTATCAAGTAGTGTATGAAACTATATTTCCAAGAATTGCAGCAGCAAAGAAGTCTAAAGCGGCATGGGATACCCTCCACACAGCCTATCAAGGCATGGATAAAGTAAAGACAACAACGCTTCAATTAATGAGAAGAAAGTTTGAAATTATTTGCATGAACAAGTCTGATAGCTTAGACTCATTCTTTACTCAATTGATTGGGTTGGTTACCCAAATAAAATCTCATGGAGAGACAGTTGAATAAAGAAGAATAGTGGAGAAAATATTAAGAATTTTACCCTCAAGGTTTAATTTAATAATCACTACTATTGAAGAGACAAAGGATCTCTCAAGGTTTATTGTTGATGAGCTTCATGCATCTTTGATAACACATGAACAAAGGTTGAACAAAACAGAAAACTCATATTTAGAGCATGCTTTGAAGACCCAAATTTCCTTTGGAAGAGGAAGAGGTCAAGGAAGATCAAACTACCAAGGAAGAGGTAGATATAGAAGCCAGAATAGAGGAGGAAAAAGCAGCCCTGCAAATACAAATGGAAGGGGCAGCAACCAAAATCAGAATCAGAGTCAAGGCAACAGCCAACAAGGAGCACAAAATCAAACACATGGAAAAAGGTATGATAAATCCCAAGTCCAATGTCATTACTGTAACAAGTATGGGCACTATGCCAATGAATGTAGAAATAATCGGAGTGACATGGGTAATAGAACCAATGCTAACTTTACTAAAGAAACTCAGACTCAAGAAAAATTGTTTTTATCATGTAATATGGATGAAAAGAAGAATGAAGATATATGGTTTCTATAGCATGATGTAGTAACCATATGACTGGAAACATGTCAATGTGGAAACTCTTTCCACATTGGATGAAAATGTGAAGTCTCAAGTAACATTGGGAACATACAACAAAGTCTATGTCATGGGTAAAGGAAGAGTGAGTGTTTTAACAAGAAAAGGAGAAAGGAAATCCATATCTGATGTATACTATGTACGTAGTATGAAGTGTAACATAGCTCATTCAAAAAGGCTACAATATATTCTTTGAATATGATGTGTGTACCATCATGGATAAACCACCAAGCAATCAACGGATTGAACAAGTGAAGATGACAAGTAACAGAATGTTTCCTCTCAAAATGAAAGCAGACTTGAAGAAATGATTTGCAATGGAAGATGTGACACAAGAGACATTCCAAAAGGAATCCAAGAATGAAAACTGACTATGGCACTTGAGATTTGGACATCTCAACTTTGGAGGCATAAATTTATTACATTGAAAGGGAACGATAGATGGATTACCATTGATTGAAAAACCAGACAGCCTTTGTGAAGGCTGCATCTTGGGAAAACAACACAGAGAAAGCTTTCCATCAGGAAAAAGCATAAGGGAGAAATCACTGTTAGAGATAGTCCATTCAGATTTGTGTGGACCAATGCAAACACCATCTTTAGGAGGTAGCCACTATATGTTAACTTTTATTAATGATTACACAAGAAAAACATGGGTGTATTTCTTGAAGATGAAGAGTGAATATTTGAGAAGTTCTGCCACTTTAAAGCTCTTGTTATGAATCAAAGTGGGCAGCACATAAAAAATTTTAGGACTGAAAGTGCAGATAAAATGGAATTCACAAGCAATTTACAACAAGATATACACCACAGAAAAATGGAGTTGATAAAAGGAAAAATAGAACCATCATGGATATGGTAAGAAGCATGTTGAAGGAAAAACATTTGTCAAATGAATATTGGGTTGAAGCTATACATTGTGCATGATATGTTTTGAATAGATGTCCAACAAAGAGTGTCATGAACAGAGTTCCAGAAGAAGCATGGAGTGGCTTAAAACAATTTTTCATCCACATGAAAATATTCGGTTGTGTGGCTTATGCACATATTCTGGATCAGCTGAGAAAGAAGTTGGACAGTAAGGGGGAGAAGTGCATATTTTTTGGATACAGTGAAGAATCAAAGGCATACAGATTGTATAACCCATCCACCAATAATTTTATTGTAAGCAGAGTTGTACAGTTCATTGAAGAAGAAGCTTGGGATGGAAGGATTGAGAAAACAGTGAATGTAAAAACTTGTTTGTCTCAAGAAGATGATGAGGAAGAAATGGTAGAAATAAATCCCTCATTGATAGCATCTCCTCCACCAACACATGCACAAAAATGGAAACCAAAAGATGGTATGAGAACACCCTTGAAAAGTGATGAAAGTGTTTCTACAAGCACAACACAAAGAGAAGATTTGAGTGCTTATACAAGCAGAAGTTCAGAAAGTGATAGAAGAACCAGATTTAGAAGCTTAAACGAAATCTATGAGCAAGAGTGTTAGGTCCTTATATTACTAGTAGAGTCCCTTATTGTTTTTAGTGTAACCCTCTTATTGTTATTATTGTACCCCTTTAACACCCATATTGTTATTATTGTGCCCTTAAATTATTGTTGTTAGGTCAGGTAGGATTACACTATGGCCCCACTAGGATTACATTGTGGCCCCATGGACTCCTATATATAGAAAGGAGGTTTTTTCATTTGTATCATCCAAGAATTGTTCATTCATGTAATTTATTAGAGGTTGGCCCCTCGAAGTGGCTTATTTCTAAGGCGTTGATATCTCTTTTCTTCTCTTTTTAGAGTTTGTTTCACAACATTTGGTATCAGAGCTTTGGATTCTAGGGTTTCGCTGCTCCAAACAGTTCATCGTGGAATTTTCACTATAACTTGTTTTATACGAAGCTTCAAAAGTTGAAATTTTTAGAGTGCGAAGCCGAAATCCTGAGGAACATTGTCACAAATGTTCAGAGCTTGGTTCGCAATATTTTTAGAGATATGATATGTGGAAGGTAGGTCTTTTTCAGGCTCCCAAATTTCATCTCAAAGAGATAATCGTGGAAAATTATTCATAACATAACTCTCTCTCTGAGCATCGGATTGGAATTTTATAATAATTGGCTACAAATACACGGACTGTAGCTTCCTATCTATAAATTTCAGAGCCAAAGGAACAAATAGTGACATGTGGCAAGTGGTACAAGTTCACTCTACTGAACCAGTCCATAATTAGGTCATTGTGGGAGATTGGATATAGCTTTTCCTTGAAGAATCCAAATCAGGTCAAAAATGTGGCATTTGAAAGAGGATTTAGAGGGCTATCACAAAGCTAAATTTCAGATATTGAAGATCCGAAATCACAGAGATAACTCAGTTTCAATATCAATCTCCTCAAAAGCAAGAAAAATATGTGTATTTTTTTTCGAATAACATAAGTCTCGTTTGAAAAAAATTAGTTTGAATTTATTCCAAGGGCATATTGAAGAATAGATATCAGTATTGGGTTCTAAAATCCCCCCTAAAAATAATTCAACATCAATTAATCCTTCATAAGGCTCTACTATGACTCATGAAGACGAAGAAACACAACATGAGATATCAAAATTACAAGAGCAAGTGCACCAAATTTCACCATCGCAAAGAGAAACAAAAAATGAAATGGAAGTTTTGGAAAAAGGCATGGAAACTAAGATGGATGGTTTGAAGAAAGGTGTGGAAGCTAAAATGAATGGTTTGGAAGCTAAGACTGATGGCATGGAAGTCAACATGGAAGCTAAGATGGATGGCATGGAAGCTAAGATCGATGAAAAAATGAAAGACAACATCAAAAACATGAAGAATGATTTGGCAAAGTGGATACAAGAAATGTTTCCTAATGGTGAAAATATAGTAGAGGAAACTCATGATAAGAATAAAATACATGTTAATCATGATTTCATAAACTCTAATGTTGGATTGAAGAACCACCATATTCCAAAGATGGATATGAGGAAGTTTGATGGCAAGGATCCCGTAACATGGATACTACAGATGGAGCAATATTTTGATCTCAATAATGTGCAAAACACACAAAAGGTACAAATTGAAACTTTACATTTAGAGCAAAATACATTTGTATGGTATCGATGGTTTTTCTTCCGTAAAATAATTGTCACTTGGTCATTTTTTATGGAGGAAATGATAACACATTATGAGGATACAAAGAGCAACACATTCTTTAGCCAATTGATAAATCTCAAACAAAAAGGTTCAATGGCGGAGCACATTGAGGACTTCCAAAGATTTAATATCAAGGTAACTGATATTCCAGAGGAACACAGGATTGATGTCTTCATAGGGACTTTAAAGAATAACATCCAACATGAAGTTCAAGTTTAAGAACCTAATTCATTGGAGAAGGCATTCAGGTTGGAAAGAAAAATTGAATTTGAAATTATGGCGACAAAGAAGCCTACCACTCACATCTATAAAGATGGAAGTGTTGCTACTCCTAGACTTCCACAACCTACAAGGTTGACACCACAAAAATTGGAAGAAAAAAGAGCAAAAGGGCTTTGCTACAGTTGTGATAGAAAATACACTAAAGGTCATAAGTGCACTGAGAAGAAATTATTTTACATATATTGTAAAGAGGAAGAAGAAAATGAAGAAGAAACTTCAAAAGTAGAGGATATACAGCAGGAAGAAACCCTGGAAGAAGAAGAATGAGTCCGACCATATCATGTAATGCATTGGCAGGAATTACCACTCCTCAAACTCTCAAGATAGAAGGACATATCAAGAAGAAAAAGGTAATAGTGTTGACTGATGCAGGTAGTACCTATAATTTTATTCATTGTAAGGTATCCAAGGAATTGAATTGTTTCCTATACCCAGCACCAGAATGTCAATTGATGGTTGCAAATGGAGAAACTATAAATTGCTCTGGAAAATGCCATAATATCAAGCTAGCCATGGGGGAATATGTATTGAATAGTCCAATGCTTTCCATCCCAATGGGAGGTGTTGATGTTGTAGTAGGAGTACAATGGTTACAATATTTGGGGACGGTAGCTTTAAATTTTCAGAACTTTTCTTGAATTTTTTTTTAGAAGGAAAGGAAATCAAATTATGGGGTATCGCAAGGAAGCCAGGAAAGATAATAAACTCAAATGTCATGACAAATCTTATGAACAAATAACAATGGGGCGTAATTTCATAATCATGCTCACTAGAAGTTCCAACATCAAAATCATCTATTTCTCCAGATCTCCAAAAAATTTTGGACAATCATTCCAAGGTGTTTGATACTCCCAAAGGAATCCCACCTATTTGTGATCATGATCATGTTATTCATTTGATTCCAGGAATTATTCCTCCAAACATCAGGCCTTACAGATATCCTTATGTCCAAAAGAGAAAAATTGAATATATAATTACAGAAATGTTAGAGGCGGGTATAATGAAACCTAGTCAAAGTTCTTTCTCTGCTCCAGTAGTATTAGTTCACAAGAAAGATTGATCATGGTGCATGTGTCCGGATTATAGGGAGCTCAATAAGCTCACTATTAAAGATAAATTTCTCAATCTTGTGATTGATGAATTATTGGATGAATTACATGGAGCAATTTATTTTACCAAGTTAGATCTTGGTTCAGGATATCATCAAATTAGAATGAAGATTGAAGATATTCCAAAAACAACATTTCGAACTCATGAGGGTCATTATTATTTTTTGGTCATGCCTTTTGCCCTTACCAATGCACCTTCTACATTTCAAGGTGTTACACAGTAATTTGTCACCGTCCCTGCAATCCCCGTCCCGCACATTGGAGGGCTCATTTTGTGACCTGTGAGCAGTAACATGGCTTGAAAATACTTTCATGGCATTCCCCTGAACTTGTACTTTCATCCCCCTGAAGTCATCTCCTTGTGAAAACCCCTAAAAATGTCCCTTTTTTCATTGGCGCGGGTAGTCAGTTCATCACTCGCGCCAATGGGGAAAATCCTACAAATAGGTCGCGCCAACTGGCGCTCTGTCCCAAAGTCGCAGTCGCGCCAGCCAATTTAAGGATTTTTTTTTAAATAAGATGGCGGAAGTTTCGTTTCAACAGACTCACAAACTGTTATCTATCTTGAGTTGGGAGGTTTGGCTCCAGGAATTCCATGTAGGGGAAGTGGTTTGCCACCTCTCATGGAAGCTTCCTTGAAGATAGGGCCAATCCCACAATTATAGGGATCCCAACTCCCCTTCCTCCATCTATAAAATCTTGCCCATTGCCATTGCAAGCTAGTCTTGAAGTGCCCAGTTCCAGAATCTCCAAGTTCCCAAGAGCTTTCACATCCTTATGCTGCAAGAGCCTTCTTGATTCCCTTAAGGCCAAATCCAAGCAAGGAGACTATTGCCGAGTATCCGGAGAGAGAGGCTTGTCCCATCCTTGACAAGCTCTATCGAGACATGTTCTGCTGATGACCCGCCAAAGGAAAATTCGGCGTCGAAGCTTTGGTTGTATTCTTCTTTTTTACTCTTTAATGATAAGCAACTATCGGTTATGGTTCCACTATTGTTCTTAATCATGTTCATGAGTTATGTCCTCTTCAACTGACATATAGTTGTATGTACTGGATTTTATGCTTGCGTTTGTGTTGTTTCTTGCATGTGCAGGTGTCCGATCACGGAGATCGTGAGGATTGTGATCTGCCAGGGCAAAGGAACGGGAGCACCACCTCTTCTACAAATGACAGCGTTGGATTCCAGGTAAGCCTTCCTCGCAAGTCGGTTTATTTACGATTAGGAACCTGCACTGTAGCGTGTTTGATTGTTGCTAGACCCGATCTGGGCTAGTAGGGATCGCCTCTGTTCATAGAGGGGATTTACCTCCTCAACACAAGGGTTGATGAATTTCATTTTCAAATCATTCCTTAGAAAATTTTTGCAAGTAGGGTGCTCAAACTATTGGAGGAGAAACAATTATATGTAAAAACATCCAAATGTTTCTTTGGAGTACATGAGGTGGAATATGTGGGTCATATTGTATCTCACGAGGGTATTAAGGTAGACCCTAACAAAATTAAAGCCATTAAGGAATGGAAAGTGCCCACAACCATAGAGCAGTTGCGCAGATTTCTTGGCTTAACAGGGTAATATCGCAAGTTTGTTAAGAATTATGGGAGAATAGCAGCACCTCTAATAACATTATTAAATAAATATGCATTTTCATGGACTCCTAAAGAAACTAAGGACTTTGAACATCTTAAAGAGGAAATGTGCCTAGCACCATTCTTAGTTATGCCAGACTTCACAAAAACCTTTATTGTGGAATGTGATGCCTAGGAAATGAAATTGGTGCTGTTTTAATGCAAGAAGGAAGACCCATTGCTTTTGAAAGGCGTTCAATCAAAGGAAATTATTTATGAAAGGCTATTTATGAGAAGGAAATGTTGGCAATACTACATGCACTAAAGAAATGGAGACCTTACCTAATGGGAAGACACTTCAAGGTAAAAATTGATCATGATAGTCTTAAACACTTTTTGGAACAAAGACTATCTTCAGAAGAGCAGCAAAAATGGGTCACAAAGATGTTGGGTTATGACTTTGAAATCGTCTACAAAAAAGGGAAGCTAAATTTTGTTGCAAATGCACTCTCAAGAAAGGATGAAAAGGTGGAAGCATTGCTTTGTGCCATTTCAATTATCCAACCAGATTGGATAACCGAAGCAAGGGATGAATGGAAGAAGGAAGAAGAAGTGTGGACTCTCATTCAAAAGTTGCAACAAGATCCTAGTACATATAATACATTTAGTTGGAAAAATTATTCCTTATGGTACAAAGATCGCTTATATATTTGAAAGAATTCCCAACTAAACAAAAGATTCTTTTGGAATTGCACACTTCTCCTTTAGGAGGACACTCAAGATTTTTAAAATCTTACCACAGGGTGAAGGAAGAATTTTTTGGGATGGCCTTAAATCTGATATTCAAAAGTTTGTGGCAGAATGTTTGGTTTGCCAACAAAATAAAGTGGAGACAATTAAGAACCTGGGTCTTCTACAACCCTTATCCATTCCAAGTCAACGTTGGGAGGAGATTTCAATGGATTTTATCATAGGTTTACCTAAGTCCGAAGGAAGGAGTGTCATCATGGTGGTAGTTGATAGACTTACCAAGTATGCACACTTTTGTGCATTATCTCATCCATTTAAAGAAAGTACAGTTGCTAATGCATTTATGGAAACAATTCAAAAGCTACCTGGAAACCCGAAGATTATTGTAAGTAACAAAAATTCCATTTTTACAAGAAATTTTTGGACGAAATTATTTTCTTGTTTGGGTACTCAACTAGCTCATAGCTCACCTTATCATCCTCAATCCGATGGTCAAACAAAGATATTGAATAAATGTTTGGAAGGATATCTTCGTTGTTTTGTATCTAATAAGCAAGCATAATGGGTCAAGTGGTTACCTCTGGCTGAATGGTGGTATAACACTTCCTTCCATACTGCAACAAAAATGACCCCATTTATGGCACTTTATGGATATCATACACCATCCATAACATCTTATTTAAGGGAAAATTCTAGGGTTCAAGAAGTGGAGGATCACATCGAGCATCAACAAGAAGTTCTCCAACTCTTAAAGGATAACCTAAATCTGGCACAAAATTGAATGAAACAATAGGCAAATCAACATCGTAGTGAGAGAATTTTTGATGTGGGAGACTAGGTATTTTTACGGCTACAACCATACAAAAAAATGTCCCTCAAGCAAGCTAAGAAGGATAATAAATTATCACCAAAATACTATGGTCCTTACAAAGTTTTGCAAAAGATTGGTACTATGGCATACAAATTGGAGCGTCCTGATTCTTCGCGAGTGCATCCAATTTTCCATGTTACATGCTTAAAAAAGGTTATAGGGGAAAAAATTTCAGTTCAAACAATATTTTATAGAACTTGATGAGGAAGGAAAAACCATATTGGAACCTGAAGCAGTCACGGAAACAAGAACTCGACAACTACGAAATCGATCAATTTCAGAGTATCTCATCAAATGGAAGAACTTACCCACGAAAGATTCTACATGGGAGGATGAGAATTTTATATAAAAGCACCCAAAGCTACTCACGTGTTGAGGACAACACCTTTTTGAAGGAGTAGATAATGTTAGGTCCTTATATTACTAGTACAATCCCTTATTGTTGTTAGTGTAACCCCCTTATTGTTATTGTTGTATCCCTGTAACCCCCATATTGTTATTATTGTGCCCTTAAATTATTATTGTTTGGTTAGCTAGGATTACATTGTGGCCCCATGGACTCCTATATATAAAAGGGAGATTTTTTCATTTGTATCATCCAAGAATTGTTCATTCATGTAATGTATTGGAGGTTTCCCCCTCGAAGTGGATTATTTCTAAGGCGTTTATATCTCTTTTCTTCTCTTTTTGGAGTTGGTTTCACAACAAAGAGGAAAATAATGAAGGTATAAAATCTTTATTTTCTTTGTAATGTAATGTAGAAGATCCTATTCATTTTTAAGAAGCTATAAAAGATAAGAAATGGATAGATGTTATGGATGAAGAAATAGATGCAATAAAAAAGAACAACACATGGGAATTATTTGATCTTCCTAAAGGCAAGGAAGTGATTGTAGTGAAATGGATCTATAAGACCAAAAGCAATGTTGAAGGTAGGATTGAAAGGCACAAGGCTAGAATTGTTGTCAAAGGCTACAAGCAGCAACAAGGAAGAGATTATGAAGAAACATTTGCACCAGTAGAAATGATGGAAATAGTAAGAGAAGTGTTGTCTATTGCAGCACAACATAAATGGAAATTTTAGCAAATTGATGTGAAATCAGAATTCCTAAATGGAGTATTGATGGAAGAGGTTTATGTTGAACAACCTCTAGGCTATGAGAAAGAAGGCCAAGAGTACAAAGTATGCAAGTTGAAGAAGGCTCTGTATGGGCTGAAACAAGCACCAAGAGCATGGTACAGTGGAATAGATGTTTATCTATTGGAAAATGTGTTTGGAAAATGTGAAAGAGAACCCACACTATACATCAAAGAAAAGGATGGTAAGATGATCATTGTTTTTTTTATATGTTGATGATGTGATATTTACAGGTAATGATGCTTACCTTATTAAAAATTTTAAAAAATTCATGAAATAAGAATTTGAGATGACTGATATGGGATTTCTGAGATACTTCTTAGGAATAGAGGTAGAGAAAAATGAAAATAAAATTTTTATTTCTCATGCAAAGTATGTGAAAGAAGTTTTGGAAATATTTAACATGAAGGATTGCAAAGCAGCAATAACTCCTACATTGATGGGATTGAAGTTGAGCAAGGAAGACAGCAGCAAGAATGTAGATCCAAGTTTATATAAGAGCATAGTTTCCAACCTTATGTATTTGACTGCAACTAGGCCTGATATTATGCATGTTGTAAGTTTAATTTCCAGACTCATGGAGAAGCCAAAAGAAACACATTGGCAAGCAGCAAAAATAATTCTAAGGTATGTGAATGGAACGAAGGGGTATGGTATTTTATACACTTCTTCAGAAAATTTTGAGTTAATTGGTTATACTGACAATGATTGGGATGGAAGTATAGATGGCAGGAAAAGTACCTCTGGATATTTTTTCATTTAGGAACAGGAGCCATTTCATGGGCTTCTAAGAAATATCCAATTGTGGCTTTATCAATAGCATAGGCAAAGTATGTGGCAGCTATAGTAGCAACATGCAAGCAATATGGATGAGAAGAATTCTAAGAGATCTTTGCCATGAACAAGTAAAAGGTACAACAATTTATTGTGATAATATCTCAACAATAACATTATCAAAGAACTCAATATTTCATAAAAGGACAAAGCACATAGATGTTAAATATCATTTTATCAGAGAATTGGTGAACAATGAAGAAGTTGTTTTAAAACACTGTAGAACAGAAGAGCAGTTTGCAGATATTTTGACAAAACCATTGGGGAAAACAGTTTTGATTTTCTCAGAAAATATTTGCGAATGCATGACTGTAGTAGTTGTGCTTAAGGGGGAATGTTGGAAATAATCCCAACTGGTACAACAGCAGCAGCGACGGTCGAATTCCTCTTTCTCGCACAGTCAACATGTGCTTCGACACACTGAACCATCGCATTCAATTTCCTTCATAAGCCACCTACAATAGCCGCATTTGATTCCTGCACTACTGCAGCCTTCCAAATTTGTTAAATTCGCACGATACGTGACCCCACCATGCCAACTCATCCTCCCCGCAGCTAATCAAAAGCTGATTTCTTGAAATCTTGTCCTAGTCAGTCAGCAGGATTTTTGATGCGAAAACCCTTCGCAAATTCCTCCTCGTTCACATTTCACACCTTTTAGTGCCGAATTCACCTGGCATGTTTTTCCATGCAATAAACCCATCACATTATATTTATAATTTTTTTTGTGTTATATGGTTTTTAAAAAAAGCTAGGGCACCATAATTTTTCCATTTTTTTCGTATAGTTTTTAACTTAGGTTATAGTTTTTGTTTTGTGGCTATAGCCTAATATATATATAGATATATATATATATATATATATATATATATATATATATATATATATATATATATATATATATATATATATATATATATATATATATATATATATATAACAACAATATATAATATAGATAGAGTGTTCAATAGTGCAGTATGAAGCGTATTTAGAAAAACCAGAACAGTAATTCTGAAGACAAAAGAATGTATTAGCTGAAAGTGTGTTAATGAAAAACAAAGTTTCACTCCTCGTTGCATCTATGTTTTTTTTGCAAGTTTTATTAATGATTTCTATATGTTAAAGAGGGAAAATTTTATTTCCTTTGTTGTTAAGGATTCATCAGAAAATCCGACATGCATGGCTGACAAAAAAGTATCCAACCAAATTCTGCGGATCAGGAGAAGAAAACTCTCCAAATGGTGCACAGCGTTTATGCGTGCAGGAGCCTACCAATACGTGTTTTGTACCCGGTGCCTCGCCAGATTAGAAGTTCATAGGTTTTGGATCTAACTATAATTTGGTATCGGATTCCGATAGGTGGGGTGACAAGACCTCGTTTATAGAATTAAAGAAGAGATGGTTGTATTCTTGTTGAACGACTCGGTTTGTTTTGAATTCGAGAGCTATAGCATTGTCTGCTTTGAGTCCAGGTGTGGATTTTGATGCACCAAAGACAATGAAACCATGTTCTCTTAGATTTTCAAGGTCGCGTGAAGAGGATTTGATGGCGACTCCAAAGGAATTTGGGATAATCCCTTTTGTGGTCGAGTATCATTGATCATGTCAGTCGACTGCTAGGAGGATGATTCTTCACCTATGCAATATTCTCCAAAATCTCTAGCTATTTCACAGTGATCATTTAGAATGGGAATGAAAAATCATGGGATGCGACAATGATGTTTAACAATGTGACCATCTTCACATAAGTTTGAGGCCTATTTGGTGTTTTAAAATAAATAAATAAATGGGTGGGTGATTTTGTTTTTTTAATTGGTTGAAAATTTTCATTGGTGAAAAGGAGTTGTTGGTAAAAATTAAATGCAGAAACATAAAGAATAGGTTACTTAGTATTCAACAGATTAATGTGAAGTCACTTTCTCCATGAGAATTAGTCACAAGTAATTATTAATAGGAGCATTAGTTACAAGTAGTTCTTAATAAGGTCAAGCTTGTGTGACCTGTCACAAGTAGTGTTTAATAGGAGTATTAGTCACAAATAGTTCTTAATAAGGTCAAGCTTGTGTGACTTGTTGTGCTTTAGATGCGTGAATACAAGTTATTTATACAATATCAAGTTATAGAATTGTCTCTTGAAGACATTTTGTACCGAGAATCCTAGATAACTGTGAATATAACGAAAGGCCATATATTCACAGATGGTGGAAGTTTCATGGGATGATTCAATATTGAGATTGAACCGTTTCCCTCAGAGAGGTTGAGAAGCCTCAATTCTGCAAAGCACGTCAAGGATGGTATGAAGCAGTTATGTCTTAAATGGATCAAGTGGGAATCTCGAAAGTGTGGTGAAGAAAAGAGCTGAAGCCATGAGATTTCAGACTGGATATGAGTGTTAGTGATGACCATATCAGACAAATTTGACAGAGATTAATTCATTGTTGTAATTTCAACATTTTGTTTTCTTCATGTAAACATTAAGGGGTATTGGAAGTAATGCGTCCATGACTTCCAAGTTGTTGTGACTTGTAATTGTCTAAGTTCTCAAATTAATAGTTGTACTAGTTATTTTAAGTAAACTAGATCCACCATTTTCGAATCTAGAAATATAATTTATTAATAGTAATATTTGTAAAATCAATAAAATCAATGTATGATGTTGAGATTCAACAAGAAGATTCAGTACCCACTAGGGAAAATTTTAAGGATAGAAATCTATGTTACATTTAGAAACTTTGGCGAATTACTAGTCCCTAATATGCAAATTGTAAATTGTTTCCTATATTTTTATAAACATATTCAAATTTCTAAATATTTTATATAATATCTATAAATTATTGGTGATTTTTAAGGTAAAATAACTTTATACTATCAAATTTGGGCGAATAAGTTTTAGAAAAAATGGATATTGGAGAATAGTTTTTTTTTTTTTTTTAATTTGGAAAATTAACCCACCTGTGAATATTAGCCCCTAAAATTTTCCCTCGCACCCACGCCTAGTGCATTAAGCAGATGGTTGCATTAAGCACCAAAACTAGGGTGGTGCCCACAGTGCTATTTTTGGGTGCATGTCTATTTTTATTAACCCTTAATTAAGATGGACATTAAATTGTAATCTATTCTCAATGTGGACTTGAATGAGTTAACTGAAACTGGAAAACTGAGTTAGCTAGTCGATTTCGAGTTAGAGGTAGTTGGTGAGGCATGTAGAGTAATTCTAGTAGTAATAAATTTCAAAGTGTAGTGGTGCATTAGTTAATGCAAGTTGTAAATAGTTTAACTCAGTTAAGTGAGTTAAACTCAGTTGTGCTAGTTGTAACTGAAGATACAAGTAGTGAGAGATCAAGTGAATTGAATATTAATTAATTCACAATCATTGATCTCACATGAAATTGAAGATTTACTATTATTAGTTGCATGCATGTCGGATCTAGTGGAGACCCAGTTGAGATCTAAGTCAAAAGGAAATTGACTATCAGTTGTGACATTATTGGTTTGCACACATGCAGCCAACCACCCATTGGAGTGCCCATGATACTTGCGCAGTCAAGGAAGGCAATAATTCCTATATTTTAGGGATCTATTCCATCAAGGATTGCGCAAGCGAGGCAGGCTGTCATGAGGCTGAAAATTGACTTAGTATTGGTTAGATTTCTGTGAGGACGGTGTGAGACAAATAACTGAGTGTTGGAGGCTCTTGTGAGAAGAGAAACACATTGTATTTGTTTCATGATCCATGCTTAATATACAATAGAAGATAGTAGTGTTTTTAGCTTGAAGCTTTCCCTGGGAAATTATGTTTTGTGTGTGATTTGATTCTTCTTCATGTTCATGTGGTTAGCGATTGTGTTTTTAATTTCGAAAAATATTTGTAGAAGTGATTCAATATTCAACTTTAGTCAATTGTTAGATCAGGTGAATCCAATATATACATGCTTTTTTTATAATTTCTTCATGGTATCAGAGCACAGGAAATTGCAGAAGTGAAGCAGGAGATGAGTTTCTGACTCGATAGAATTTGAAATTGAAGAAATACTTTCTTGGTGCTACAGCTGATTCAAAATCGAAATGGCCTTCAATGGATTAAGGTTGGAGTATGCACTCGATGGCAGCTCAAATTATATTTCTTGGAAAGACAGGATGGAGGTAGTACTCGAAGATAATGGCTTGAACGAATTCATCGATAATGGCATTCCTAAACCCTTTGTGACAAATGTTGCAAATCTTGATGCATGGAAAAATAAAGTGGAAAAGGTGAGGAGGATCCTGTTGGAGGGAATACGAGACCAAATTGTCTCAAGCCTCCATGGGAAAGCCACACCATGAAATGTGGAAGGCTTTGATGGATCTATTCCAAAGAAACAACGACCATAGGAAATTGGCTCTCAAAGATAAACTCAGGAAGAACAAGATGGAAAAGGGCGACACCATTCGAAAATATCTCACGAAGCTTTTCCAATGTCGGGATGAACTGGGAAGTGTGGGAATAAAATTTTCTGATGATGATTTGGTGAGTTTGGCTCTCCTAGGACTTCATAAGAATTGGCATAGTTATGATGGCTCTGTCAATTAACAGGAAACACTTCCAGATTGGGAACAACTGTGGTTGCATTTGGTGCAGGAGGAGTTTAGATGGAACACCAGAGATGGCTCTTCATCTAAGAATGAGGGTGAAGAGGATTTTTATTTGGCTTCTAAGGTGAAGAAGGGGAAGGGGAAGAAATTCCATTCTAAATCCGAGTCGAAAGGAAAAAAGCAGGACATGTCCAAGGTGAAATGTTTTCACTATCACGAACACGGGCATTATGCTACTAACTGTCCACAAAAGAAGAAGAACAAGAAGGTTTATGGATCTGCAGCTGGTGAGGCCCTTTACTCACAATTTGAGCTTGACTTCTCATTTATTGCATTCATGGTATCAAGTGTATCAGGATCGATGTGGTATTTGGATAGTGGTGCTTCCTTTCACATGATGGGAGACAAGGAACTTTTGAGTGACTTGGAGGAGAAAGATCTCCATATGCATATCGAAATGGGGGATTGTGGATGGTACAGTGCTACTGGTATTGGTACCATTACCTTTTAGAGACATCCAAGTAAACCAATTCAATTAAAATATGTAATGCATGTACCGGGTCTGAAGAAAAATTTAGTCTGAGTCGCAATGTTGGAGGACACAGGCTATGATGTTGTTTTTAGTGAAGGAAAATATTTCCTACAGCATAAAACAATAGGACAAGCCAAGAGAATAGGGATTCGAGTTAATAATATCTACAATCTAGAGGTATATGGTTGGTAGCAATGATAGGAAAGGCGTACAAAGTGGTGAGATGGGATGAGGGTGAATTATGGCACTGGCGATTGGGTCATCTTCACCATGGAGCCTTGAAAGAATATTTCTACTGGACTTCCAATGGGAACACTTGCTCAGTTATATCCCTACAACGGTTGCACCATGGGGAAGTATGTAAAGTCTTCCTTTCATGAGAAGGAGAACCAAGCCTCGGGATCCTTGAGAGAGTTCATACAGACGTGTGTGGACCATTCTATGTTGCTTCAAAAACTAAACATAAGTACTATGTAATATTTGTTGATGAATTTTCTTGTAAGTGTTGGATCTTCTTCATGTAGAAGAAAGATCAAACATTCTCTAAGTTCTATGAGTTTTAGGCATTGGTGGAGAAAGAGTCAGGAAAGCAAGTGAAGAATATTAGGAGTGATAATGGTGGAGAATACATCTCTAACGAATTCAATAACTTCTGCAGCAAAGAAGGAATTCGAAGAGAACTCATAGCACCTCATAACCCATAGAAAAATGAGGTCGTGAAGACGAAGAACAAAACAATCGTGGGTGCAACATGAGCGATGTTGCATGATCAGGGCCTACTAATGCATTTATGGGCGGAAGCATGCAACACTGTGGTTTATGTGCAAAGCCATTGTCCTCATAGGCTACTTGGCATGAGTACACCTGAAGAGGCTTTCACTCATAAGAAACCTAATGTTTCACACTTTAATATTTTTGGCTCATATTTTTATGTGCATGTGACCAAGGATGCCAGGAATAAGCTGGAACTGACAGCTGAGATCAAGATTTTTTTTGGATACACAAAAACACCCCATAATTATCATGTGTAGTTTCCAAACAGTAGAATGACTGTTGTGCGATAGGATATAAAATTTTATGAGGGGAAAGCCATGCAGTTGTCCCTTAAGAGGGAGATGGACTTGCATGCAGAGGAGGAACTGTTGTTTCCCAAGGATGAGACTCAAGATGTGGATCAACCACATGCAGACGATCATGGAGTGGAGGAAGCCACTCATGCAGAGCCATCCATTAGAAATGGTAGAAGTCGCACTAGGGAAGCTGATAATGTAGGAGCCCCTACTTCACAGTGCAGAAAAAGACAGTCTCCTGACCGATTTACTGGATACATGGCTCTCATGAGAAAATGTATTGTGACTGAACCATCTTCCTTTCAGGAATAAGTGCAACAGCCAAATTTGGTTGATGCAATGGTCATGGAAAATTTTAGGGGCTAATATTTGCAAGTGGGCTAATTTTCCATGTTTATTCCAAAAAAAATATTCGCCAATTTCCATTTTTTATAAAAATGATCTGCCCAAATTTTAAAATATAAAATTATTTTATGTTGAAATTCTCCAAAATTATATAGAGAATATATATAAAATCATTATAAATTTGAATAATTTTATAAATACATCAATACAAATTTTATATTTTATATATTAGGGACTAGTGAGATTCGCCAATTATTTAAACTTTAAGATAATTTTCTATCCTTAAAATTTTCCCTGGCAATGGTGGATGAGTATGACTCCATTGTCAAGAATAGCGCATGGGAGATAGCCCCAAGATTGTTCAACAAATCATTGGTTAGATCGAGATGGATCTACAAGGTAAAGAAAGTTTTTGATGGGAGTGTGGAGAAATACAAGGCCAGATTTGTGGCCCAGGGATTCTCACAGATCGAGGGGATAGATTATGATGACACCTTTGCACCTGTCGCAAGGTACTCTTCCATAAGATCCATCCTTGCACTCTCAGTGCAGATGGGTTGGCACATTCATCAGATGGATGTGAAAACTATTTTTCTCAATGGGATCGTTGAGGAAGAGGTGTACATAGAGCAGCCTGAAGGTTTTGAAATATTCAACAATGAGTCGCATGTGTGCCAACTCAAAAGAGCGTTGTATAGGCTGAAGCGAGCACCCTGTGCTTGGTACACTCAGATAGACAGTTATTTCACCAGACTTGGCTTCACCAAAAGTGAAGCAGATGCAAACTTGTACCAGATTGTGGTTAAGGGTACGCTATTGATCATTGTTCTTTATTTTGATGATTTAATTATGATTGGTGATGAGCAGATGATACACTCATGCAAGGAGTATCTTGCAAGGGATTTCTAAATGAAGGACATGGGTCTCCTTCATTATTTCCTTCGATTGGAAATATCGCAACGGGATGGTGAAATTTTTGTGTCTCAAGGCAAGTATGCAAAGAAGATATTGGCTAATTTTAACATGGAGAGATGAAAACCCATGTATACTCCTATTCCAATAAATCGGAGGAAATAGGATGCTAGTTTTGGAGAGGTAGTGGATGCTACAGGCTACCGACATTTAGTGGGTTTGCTAATGTATCTAGTGAACACGAGACCGGAAATTTTCTACGCAGTTAACCAGCTGAGTCAAGCAATGGTTAAGCCTACCAAGATCTTTTGGAAGGTGGGGAAGCATGTCCTGAGATACCTACAGGGCACATCTAAGTATGGTCTATGGTACAAATTGATAGAGGGAGTGAAGTTGCATGGCTTCATGGATGCAAATTGGGCTGGCAATCCATCAGATAGAAAGAGCACATCAGGAGGGATCTTTAGCATGTGGTCGACAACAGTTTCTTTGTACAGTAGGAAGCAATGGTCCATAGCACTCAATTCAACGTAAGAGGAATACATGGCAGCAAGTCAAGATGCATGTGAGGCTATCTGGATGAGAAATATCTTGGTTGGTTTGTTTGGTTCTCATATGGATCCAACAATGAGTCATTGTGATAATAAAAGTTGCATTAAACTCTCTATTAATCACGTGTTTCATGATAGGTCCAAGAATATATATATCTGTTACCATAATATCAGAGATTGTGTGCAGAGAAGAATCATGTTGCTTCAGTACATTCCTACGTAAGATCAAGATGCAGATATTATAACAAAGGTGCTCACTTAGAGAAAATTTAAATACCATAGAGACAGGATCAGGGTGAAGGATAATCCCTTTCTTGTTGAGAGGGAGTGTTGAGATTCAATAAGAAGACTAAGCACCCATGCCTAGTACATTAACCATCTGGTTGCATTAAGCACCCAAACTAGGGTGGGGCCCATAATGATATTTTTGGGTGCATGTCTATTTTTATTGTCGCTTAATTAAGATTGACCTTAAACTATAATCTATTCTCAATTTGGACTTGAATGAGTTAACTGAAAGTGAAAAAATTAGTTATCTAGTGGATTTTGAGTTAGAGGTAGTTGGTGAGTTATGCAGAGAAATTCTAGTTGTAACATAGTTTGAAGTGAAGTGGTGCATTAGTTAATGCAAGTTGTAAATAGTTTAACTCAATTAGGTGAGTTAAACTCAATTGTGCTAGTTGTAACTGAAGATACAATTAGTGAGAGATCAAGTGAATGAAATATTAATTAATTCACAATCAGTTATCTCACATGCAACTGAAGATTTAGTATTATTACCTGCATGCATGTCAGGTCCAGTGGAGACCGAGTTAAGATCTAGGTGAAAAGGAAGTTGACTATCAGTTGCGACATTATTGGTTTGCACACATGTAGCCAACCACCCATTGGAGTTCCCATGATACTTGTGCAGTCAAGGCAGGAAATAATTCTTATCTTTTAGGGATCTATTCCATCATGGAATTGGCAAGCAAGGCAGGCTGTCAGGAGGCTGAAAATTGACTAAGTATTGGTCACATTTCTATGAGGATGGTGTGAGACAGATAGCTGAGTGTTGGAGGCTCTTGTGAGAAGAGAAATACATTGTACTTATTTCACGATTCATGCTTAATATACAATAGACTATGGTGGGGTTTTTAGTTTTAACCTTTCCCCGGGAAATTATCTGTGTTGTGTGTGAACAATATCTCGTTCCCTCTATTTTCTAACACTATCCTTCCAATAATAGCTCCATATATTAGTTTCCCACTTGCCATCGCTTATCATCCCATTTATCTTATTTTTCTACTCATGAAATTTGTTATTAATACAATATAAAGATGCACCACAGCATGATAGTCACTGCTACAATAGTTGATTGTTGCCAAGGTTCAATTCTAATAAACACGTTTCTAAATAACAAGTTCTATGTTTAGTACGTTATTCTTCGCTTGGTTGGTCATATGTTGTTGATGCCATCATTAGTAGAGGAAAAAGCCAAGAAGCATCAAGTTTTCCTTATTAAACGGCCAAAATTAGAATGTCTTCCCATATCTTATAGACTTTGGTCAAGTTTGAATGCTAGACAAAAAAAAGCCTAGGTAAGAAGAGGACTCCATTTTTAACTTCATACTATACTCATGGCAATTTTAGCTTCACAAACATGGGATTGCTAGATATGCTTCTCATTCTCAAGAAGTTGCAGACACTATTCTTCATCAATTAGATCCCATATCTAGGATCTGTGTTATTCATTTCTTATTGGCAGTTCATTGAACTGGTTGGATATAATAGTGGAAATAAATTTATTTTATATGGTAGGAAAGTTATGATGTTTTTATAGTTCTTAAATTATTAAATCCTAATTATATATATATTGAAAATTCCTTCTTGATTATTCAATATAACATGTACAATTAACATAATTTGATAATACAACAAACTGACATTTTTGCAT
Organism: Pinus albicaulis; assembly: GCA_034641835.2. Taxonomy (NCBI): domain Eukaryota; kingdom Viridiplantae; phylum Streptophyta; class Pinopsida; order Pinales; family Pinaceae; genus Pinus; species Pinus albicaulis. The sequence continues at coordinate 1,081,172,822 of CM076577.1, read as the reverse complement.
TTAGCATACAAAAGTATGCCAATTGTTGAGGCACATACCTTTTTTCATGCAATTTTAAGTACTCTGATTGTTGGAATTGAAGTGACCAAAAAAATATTGATCCACGTATTCTTAGAATTATTTCGCATATAAAAAATCATGGAATTGGATGTAAAACACTTGTTTCAATGATATTCTTTATAATAGCAACCTCCAAAAAAATTTAAAGAAACATACAACCCAAAAATTAAGTGCCTTGTAACAAAATTGACAGGGATACAATGCATAGGTTCTAAGAAAATACAATCCAAAAATTAAGTTCCTTGTAACAAAAGTGACAAGGATACAGTTCATGTTCATTTAAAAAAAATTCCTTTGGCCTCAGTTTTTTCAAGAATTTATGGCACATAATCCATTCTAACCATCAATATAGCCCATATTTTGCACTCTGAAATTAGGAAAAATATTGAGTTAGTATATATGTTTTTATACTATGAGCATTTGGTTACTATTTTGGCCTCTTTTTACAAACATTTTGACATGAAAATAATGAATCTTGTGCAAACCTTGAAAAATATGATACAATCTGAGACCTTCAATGGTTTTACCATTCATGATTCTAGCCTAAACATATGAAATATCTAAAATGTTAACTTAATATGTAAAAACCAGCTTGAATACTTTTAATGGAAGAAGAGAAAAGGACCAAGGATAACTGCAACGATGGTATGCTTATCCTAAAATGCATTCTTAACAATGATATACCTATACTAAAATGCATTCTTAACAAAGTCATCGTTTGTCCTAGTAATATTTGCATCATTGTGACTTGCAACTTTGGTATTCTAAATCAACTTCAAGTTCATAATCTTTTCCAAGAGGGCTAAAAATAAGATAGAAACCATTTATAGTTAGGGAACAAGTTACAACAAAAATGTATAAGCCCTCTCTAATAGTCAAACACTCTGATCTCTTGTAGCTCCAATTGGAAGTGTTGTTGTCATTACTTTTCATAGTTATTATAAGTGTGATCAATGAACTCTGACTAGGGCATTTTAAGAGCCTACAACATCCAATCGAGAATTGATAAAATGTATGTATGCTCTACAGTCCCAGTTCACAAACTTACTCACAGTTGATCTTGAGTAGTGTCTCGGGCTTTCAGTTGAGCAATTCAGATAGACTTTGGAAAATTATATCTATTTTTAATCAGCTTCATTCGATATTTGGAAAAGTACATTGTTTTTTTCTTTTCTTCATTCAACATTTCCTCATTTCTGGTTGATTCAATTTTCTACTGCAATTCATAGTGGTCATATTCAAGCTTGTTGTCTATGTCAAAACACTAAAGCACCATGGTCATAACCATTTAAGCTTGCCATAGATCATAAACTCGAAAGCACCATGGTTGCAGCATAATGCATGCACACCAAGTGGTTGTGAGTGGCTTCCCACTAGGTGGCTAAGCATGGCACATGGAAATCTTAGCGAGAGGAGAAAAATTAATAGGTGCCTTGGAAGAATTTATATATTAAAATATCTTTTCAATGTAGAAATTTAAAATATATTAAATACAGATAATTTTTATATGTGTATTTCAATAAATAAATTGGAAGAATTTTTCACTTCGAAATACGTATGTGAAATTTACAGATCTTAGTGATGATGAATTTGCTTATATTGCTATGATGAGGTTTCAAATTTTTGGACATCGAAGAAATTATCTTGGACCACGTCATCAGCAGAGTGAAGTTACTAAATTTGATATGGCTTCTCTAGAAAAAAAAATGTGTCTATTGTGCCTTACCTTCCTAGATTCTTAAAAAAAATGGAGAATTTAGGGTTTTACAAGTGTTTGATAGCATAATATTAAAAACATTGTGGGAAGAAGAAAAATGGTAGGAAAAAAAAAATGTGTGTTGATGTTGGTGTGTTTAGTGTTATTAATGTTACACCAAATACTCTCGAATGAATTACAAAGTTGTGACTTATTTATTTTTCTCTCTCTTATCGTTGAAACCATAAACATTTTACGGCCACCTTCGGAATTGTGGGATTTGGAGATTTATTTTCTACTTAAGATCATTCCAAAGTCCATGAAGAAGCAACTCGAACGCATAGTCATTGACAGATTTTTTTTCTAGGGTGAGTTAATCTTATAAAATTGGGAGAAAAATTTTGTGAACTAAAATCTTTAAACGCCTTGGTGTTAGAAGAGTGCTCAAGATTGAAGTCGCTACCACATTCTTTTGGTAACTTAACAACTCTCGAAAACATTGACCTTCCATTATGTTACAAAGAGTGGCTATCATATTTAATAAACCTCAACTAAATCGATTTCTCAAATTGCTATGATATGAAGTGTGTGCTAGATTCCTTTGGTGGTTAGGGAATCTCCTACGGGTTGCCACAAGTTAAGTTAAACAGGTTGATAGATTCCTTTGGTAATATAAATAAGCTCCAAACACATAATAATAATTAAAAAACCCTCAAATGTAATCTATTTTTAAAATAATATGTTTTTTCCTCTTTTGTATTTTTTTCCTCTAATTTTTCCTCCTTTTATTTATTTTTCTTTCTGTTTAATAATTTTATTTACAACAACATGGGTCTTGAGACCATGATTTAAATAATTTTATGATTTTAAGGAAAAAATAAAAGGCTTCTACTAATTATATCTCTTTTAAAATGTGGTTAATTTTAATATTTTGGTTATAAGGACATTTTCTATAAATGTGATGGGTGTCACAGAAGCTACAATTCCAACTCTAAAAAATAGTAGAGTACTACGTTACAATTTGGACTCCAAAAATTGTGGAGTGCCACAAAATAGCACAACATTTTAATTCTATTGTTAATTTTCATTTAATTTTTTAACAATGACATAGGTTTCTAAGGCCATCATTTCAAAAAAGTTATAATTTTAAGTCTCAATGAAAATGTATGCTTTTGTTAGTGTTATTTTTTTATATTCAAAAGTGATTTTTAATATTTTTGTTGAGGTTTTCAATACCATCATTATAATTTGATTTCGGTATTATGACTTAAAATATTTAATTTTGGAACATTTGAGATCATAGTTCTCACTATATTGATAACTATGTTCACCACTATCAACTCAACCCAGGATTGTTGCGCAGTTTCAGGGGAACTATTTTTCCTTCTCTACAATTCAGCTTGGCTTCGGCTTTAGTCTAATTGAGGACAAGTGAGTTGTAACTACAGGTTTAAACACTAATCATTGGTTAAGTGAATTGTTAAGACTTTTAAACATTTATTGTTAATATGTGTTTTTCAAAATAATATGAATAGAAATTTAATTTTTATTAAATGAAAAATGATTATGGAGTTGGTTCCATAAGGTGAAAAACTGATGTTAAAATAATTCAAGATTATGAGATAGTAGAATCAGTTCAAACAATTATCTCACCTTTAGGGATAAAGGGTGGTCCCAGAGAGGTAGAGGGGTTCTGTCCGGTAACTGAGGGGAAGAAATTTGGAGAAAGTTCCTGATCTGGAATAACCAGTGGAATATTTCTAACTTCCGACACGCCTGGAATTGGAGACTGGACTGAATTGTACCGAAGTCTCTTCCAGAGGATTTCTGTCAACTGTAAAGCTCAGATTTGGAGCAAGGGGGAGACGGAGTATGCGATTGCCTCACTCGTGGTAGGGAGGAACCACATCAGTTTGAATTTCAAGTAACAGATAATTATAACACTCCTCTGTTATCTAAATTGATGAGAGAAGACAGAGCGAATATTACTTGAATATTGAAGGAAGTAAAAAACTATGTATATATTATTATTCTGTTTTTTTAAGTAAGATTTGTGTTTTCTGTTATGGAAGGGTTTACATTTTCTTTTGGTTAAACGAAACTTTATATTTTCTTTTCTTGATTAAAGAAGGATTTATATATGGGCAGAAACGTGAAGCTCGGTTACACTTTTGTGAGAATCGGGGGTAGAAATTTTTTTCGCCAATAGTTCGGCCGAACTTTCTTAGAAAGTTCGACCGAACTCTTGATTTCGTTTAGGCCGACTTGCATGGACTACGCGATAAATTAATTTTTGTTTCAGATTGGAAAACCGAAACAAGAGTTTGGTCGATCCTTCTAAAAGTTCTACTTCGAACTTACTCTTTTGAAATAGTCTCTACTAACTATTTTCTATAAACAAATCACTCACAAATGTTCGGTTTACCGAGTTTATCACACACATGATGTTCCTTCTGTCACAGTGGTTCGCGTCGGTGTTCATCTCACTGTGTCTGTCCGTTGGTGTTCGTCCACGTCAAAGTCTGCTTCACGTTGTTCGTTCTCCTCCACTGGTGTTCGTCTCCCTCATGCGCTTCTTCCTCGCTGCTACCGGGTATTTTCTCCTATCCGTCTCGTATTGCTGTCTAGGTATGTTCTCCTGTCCGTCTCGTATTTCTGTCCGGGTAATTAATGTGTAAATTACATTTTTCATGTAAACATGGATTAGACGGTGATATTTAGATAAAATCTTCAACGTGTTTTTACTTCTCTAGATTTAACAGAAATGAAAAATGGCCCATTTCTAAGACAGAACCAGGGTTTAATGAACTTGTTAACGATATGGCATAATCAACAGTAACAGTTGCCACATTGAATAGAAATTAATAGATTCCATCTGGCGTGAATGCTAACATTTTCTGCTATTAGCTCCACAATGTCAAAAATAATCTCTGAGAATTATCCTGCACACCTGCAAGAAAAAAAAACGTTATAAGCACCTTGAGACAGACATTTTATTGCTCAAAAATTAAATATAACAGACAACAAACAAAGCACCCAGGACTGCATTGATAAACAACTTGCATCACAACTTTGTAGATTTGGACTGTATTGATACTGTTTTGTTTTTTCTCACAATTTTTTTCATCAGATTCAAACTATATTTCTATTGGAAAAATAAGGGAATTTTTGCATGAGATTTGGACTATATTAATATATATTGTTTTTGTTTTTGTTTCTATTGGAAAAATAATCTCTGAGAATTATCCTGCACACCTGCAAGAAAAAAAAAACGTTATAAGCACCTTGAGATGGACATTTTATTGCTTAAAAATTAAATATAACAGACAACAAACAAAGCACCCAGGACTGCATTGATAAACAACTTGCATCACAACTTTGTAGATTTGGACTGTATTGATACTGTTTTGTTTTTTCTCACAATTTTTTTCATCAGATTCGAACTATATTTCTATTTTTTTTGTTTCTATTGGAAAAATAAGGGAATTTTTGCATGAGATTTGGACTATATTAATATATATTGTGTTTGTGTTCCCATTATAAAAGGAAAGCATTAATTTTTCTCATATAAGATGGTTTTTTATACTATAAGATGGTTATAAGAATGGAATACCTACAACCTGTTACATATATATTTTTCATATTTGAGATCTACTTCTGTCTCAAGATCCAAATTAAAATGGATCTAATTCTGGATTGAATTTCTATAAAACTGCGCTGCTCTAGCGTTTTCTTACTCTTCTCTTGTATTACTCTACTCTGCTCTAGCGTTTTCTTACTCTTCTCATGTCTTACTCTTCTTTTCCCTTGTCTTACTTTTTCATTTATATACTTCTTGTTAATCTCTTTCTCACATATGTACATTAGTTAGTTAGTCCTTGTACAACTCATATTCAAAGTTAGACCTGACATGGGATCTCCTCCTAAAACTGCTAATGTTTAAATAGATCTAGGTTACAAGGATAGAGGGATAACCATAGAATAGAAGCATGTACACTATTCTATTGTTATATTTTTAGGATGTTGTTTAGTGATTCCACTAATCTTAGAAATGTTAATCTTTGAAGAAGATTTAGGCACTTTATAAAATTTTGATTTTAATTTGAAATATAAATATGCAATCACATTGTCTATACTTTTGAATCCTATTGACCAACCTTGTGGTCATTCATTGGACATATATATATATACATATATATATATATATATATATATATATATATATATTTAATTTCAGAAATAAAACATATTATTTATCGGTAATTGGAATGAAATTACATCTTTCATGTGCAAAGAGAACTTCCCTGTAGTCCTACATTTTCCATAAAGTTGAAGGTCACCAAACAATTGCGGTCAATAATTTTTTGGTCCATTCCATACTCAAGTGCTAAAATCTCTAGCATTTCAAGTTTCTGGTCATCACATCTATTAAGGAATGAAAAAGGACACTATTATTGATATATTGCTTCCATTATATCATTCTTTTTGAAGGTTGATTCCATCCTTGTTGAAGTATATTTGTCCAAATCCTTATCTACAAGGGCACATTGTGTATTGTGGTGCATGTTGTGTATCTCTTGTTGTGAATCTCAAGTTACTTTAAAAATTTGGTCACCTAGTATGCTTAATGAGCTTGGAATTACAGTTTAGAAAGAATCCAATTACAATTGAGACTTAAGTTCTACCATCTTAAAATAAGAATTCACGAATTTGATAGTGAGATATGTTTCAGTTTTCCATTGTGTTTACATTTGTTTTTGTGTAGTACTTGTATTGTTGACTATATCTTGGTTCGGCCGAACTTTTTAAAAGTAAAAGTTCGGTCGAACATGTACATAGTTTACCTTAAAGTTATTTGGTGACTCTTTATTTCCTTTATTTTTTTTTCTCAGGAAGATATTTGGTGGTTATTTTTGCTTAATATTAAGCCTCTCATGCCTTCTGTAGACCTTCGGAACTTGAGTTTTTTGTTTAAGCTCTTGGACACCTACAATCTTGCAATTGTGAATCTTCTCTATTTTCATCTTGCTTCTTTTCTAAGTACAAAATGGCCTTGAGAAATATACTTTGTTTCCCTGTTGTACACCTTACGAGTTCAAGTTTTCAGTTTTTTACATTATTTTTTATCCTTTAAGCTCTTGGACACCTAGAATCTTGTAATTGTGAATTTCTCGTGATTTCATGTTGTAGCTTTTCTAAGGACAAACTTGACAAAGAAATATGCTTTGGTTCCTCATTGGAGACCTTGGGAGCTAAATTATTTTTATTTTATTTTATTTTATTCCTTTTTCTTACACCTCTTGGACACCTAGAATTTCGCAATCGTGAATTTCCTTAACTTTCATCTTGCAGTTTTTCTAAGAAGTAGCACAAAGGACAACCAAATCATTTGGGTTATATGTCGATAAAATGTAACAGCCTAACCCTTGCCATCAGTGGGGATTTGGTTGGTTGGTAAATTAATGGTGCTTGTTGGTTTCCACATATGTGTTATTTCCTTATTATTTAGATGGTTTCAAAGATGGATTATTAATTATTGTTTCATTAAATTGCAGAATATTCAAGACTTTATGTATATTTATACTGATATTGAAAGAAATACTTTTTGGATAGATCTCTATTTCCCATAGTATCATAGATTTAAACCCCATAGTACATTGGAGTTAAAACAAATATACAATTTTTATTTTCACATTTAGCTATGATTATTTCACATCCAAATTCATATTTCAAGTAATATTTTTTTTTTTTTAATATATTACAAATCTAGCATACTGCAATGCTTTTCTTTGGAGAAACATTTGGGTCGATTTTGGTCAATTCTCTTTTGTTGGACATGTACTTGATGCTCATGTTTGAATGGTACATACTATAGAGTGATATCTCCATGTTGGCTCTAGTTGAGTTGATATGTTTTCTTATTGATTGATGTATGATATTTTAAAGTTTTTTTTCCTTATCTTGATATTTTAAAGACATAAAAGGAAAGAAGATTGAAATGGTTTATGATTGTTTAATTAACTAATAGTTATTGCAATACATTAGGAATAGATAATTGGGCGGAAACGTGAAGCATCAAAAAGTTTAAAAGAATTTTTGAAAAAAACTTTACACCCCAAATCTTAAACTGTGTAAGAAAGAAACTTATAATTTCAATGTTCTTATTTAGAAATTTTCGTTGAATGTTTAAAGTTCCATTTTCTTTTTCTTTCAACTATGTTGAATTTAGTTTTTAGTTATATTTTTAATGTTGGAGAAAATAACTATTTATTTCATGTGTAATTAGATTAGTGATTTCATGTGTTATGGTTGTGGATTCAGGCATTGAAACAACACCATTATATTTCAAATTTAAAAATGATGGTTTGAGTCCTAGGTAGCTTAGAATCCTACTTGTTTTCAAAATAAGGATGCACTCCCATTTTATTCTCATGGATAGGTTGTAATCATGAGGCTCTCGCTCAAGAGTGGACCTTCGCAAAATCTTGTGACGTCTTGTCACAAACAAAACCATCAAACTGAAAACACATCATTTTTCTCCTCCAAAGAAAAAAAAAATTCACATCATGTGAATATGTCCATGTACTCTTACATATTGGTGTACAAAACCATCAACCAAACACAAGTTGACAAAACATGCCTTTTCAAACAACCGACTCTTAAGTCAAATAATAGAGCTCATGTACAAATTTCCATATTTGTTGCATTTAAGTGTGTCTAACATAACTCTACTTTCAACATCTTGCTTCATGCAACATGCACCATACTTTTAATTTGCAAAGAAATTCATGAAACATCAAAATACATGCTAGGCCTTAATTGGATAAGAAATCTAACCATCTATCAGCAAACCATTTCAATGGCGCTTCTTTTTCTTTCAACTATGTTGAATTTAGTTTATAGTTATATTTTTTATGTTGGAGAAAATGACTATTTATTTCATGTGTAATTAGATTAGTGATTTCATGTGTTAGGGTTGTGGATTCAGGCATTGAAACAACACACCATGATATTTCAAATTTAAAAATGATGGTTTGAGTCCTAGGTAGCTTAGAATCCTACTTGTTTTCAAAATAAGGATGCACTCCCATTTGATTCTCACGAATAGGTTGTAATCATGAGGCTCTCACTCAAGAGTGGACCTTCGCAAAATCTTGTGACGTCTTGTCACAAACAAAACCATCAAACTGAAAACACATCATGCAAGAAACATAGCTCGCTGACATATATCATTTTTCTCCTTCAAAGAAAAAAAATTCACATCATGTGAATATCTCCATGTACTCTTACATATTGGTGTACAAAACCATCAACCAAACACAAATCGACAAAACATGCCTCTTCAAACAACCGACTCTCAAGTCAAATAATAGAGCTCAGGTACAAATTTCCATATTTGTTGCATTTAAGTGTGTCAACATAACTCTACTTTCAACATCTTGCTTCATGCAACATGCACCATACTTTGAATTTGCAAAGAAATTCATGAAACATCAAAATACATGCTAGGGCTTAATTGGATAAGAAATCTAACCATCTATTAGCAAACCATTTCAATGGCGCTTCTTTTAGTTGCACTTCATCATGTGAATCATCTTGACCCTCATCGATTATGAAATCCTCTTTTCCATTTTTTTTTTCATTTTTTATATCCCCTCTTGGATAACCATAATATCTTGAAATGGAGCTAGCCAACTCAAATATAGTATTGCAAATCCCTGGCTAAGTTAGATGAGGATTACATATGGTCTTGAATGAGCATTTGGACTCTTTAGATATGCGTACCAATTATGTTCATATAACACAACAAATAGATGATTTAATTTACAGATGTCACATAGAAGTCATATTTATCTCATGGGACTTCAACTTAAATTATATAATCGTTTGACCCCCAGAAATGTCATTTAATACCTCAAAATGACTCCAAAAGGTTTTAGACCTGAATTCTCCACCCCCCATTAAAATGACCCTACAAGTTGATTCTTTCAGTTTTTTCACTCTATAAGAATCAACGTACGATTATGCATGATGGAGAATCTCTAGCGCTTTCCCTTGTTAATATATTTAATAATCTCAATATTTATTTAAAAGTATCAATAGTATTTCGACCATGAGATTTGAACAATGTGATGTCGTTGAAATACTATTGATACTTTTAAATAAATATTGAGATTATTAAATATATTAACAAGGGAAAGCACTAGAGATTCTCCATCATGCATAATCGTACGTTGGATTTGGTGATAATTGTCTCCATATTTTGGCTTTCTGACCCACAAAACATAATTATTTTACAAGGGAGGGAAGGAGGGATGATCACATTGACTTGCTTGATGACATGTCTATGAAGATTAACTACCTAGAACTATTTTTTTGTGTAGGGAAAGAGACACATTCCCATGTCTGAGCATGAAAAAGTTATTTGATATTGTTAATGCCTCTAGTGTTTACTTCTACAAGTTCTATAGGCAGAGTCTGTAAAGGGCCAGGTAGCCTATGTATCTCATCTTTTATGAAAGGTGACATATCTAGTAAATTCCCCTGCAGTCAATCTCTGGAATGGATCTAAATAGAAGTTCTTCATTTTAATATCCGTAAAACACAACAACTTTAAGGTAAACTATGTACATGTTCCATTCATCATGAACACAAACTTCACAAGCTTGAGGTAATGAACATGAAATAAAATTCCTTCTTGGAACAGCTTCATGTGCCTCCTTGGCTTTGGAGCATTTTCCATGTTTTCCATAACCAAGACCCAAATAATTAGGCCCTTCTTGAAGAACATTTGGCTCAACTATGCCTTGTACATGCTTGCCTTTAAAACCCTTTACTTTCATAGCTCACATTTTCATCAAAAATTTGGACCCTATTCCTCTAATGTCTCTCAAAAGCATGTACACATTCATTTTCAGAGGAAATTGAAGGTAGAAACCAATAGCTAATTCTTCTAACTAACCTTGACTAAAATGAGCTAAATTGTACTTTGATACGAACTTGATTTAAATTGTCCACCCCACATTAGGCACCAATGATTATAACCTTTAATGGGTTAGCACTGGTTTGTAATCATCATCTCAAAATGACCTAGTAGATGAAAAATTACCATGTTTGTAATCATTGTTTCACACCATCTACATATGACCCTTCTACACATTATATGATTGAATTTATGGTAGGTCATCCCCTCTACCTAGACCATGATTTATTGTGACATTAGGTGAATAAAGGAAATTTGATAAGGAAGGGATCACTATAAGTTTGTCCTCCTCCACCCACTCCATATCCAGTGATTGCCTATTTTTTCTCTTCCAACATTTTATTTTGGAAATTCATTTTGGTAGTTAATTCTACTAATAGTCACAAAACACCTGGAAGTCAAAGAAATTGTTATATACACTACTAAACTCAATTAACATTGTTTTTTATTGGACTTTACAATAACAAACAACGTAGAGTTCATTAATGTAGTGTGGTGTGGTTATCGATAAAATTAGCTGCTAATGAATTTCGAGAATAGAAAGTTGGAAGTGGGAAATTGAGAAATCACTAGCTATGGGGCGGATGGAGGAGGACAAACTAGAAACTATCCTCTGCGTATAAATTGTATTTTATTCAGCTGTTGTCACAAGCATTCATGGGATAGGTAGAGAGGATGACATGCCAAAAATTCATGCATATAATATGTAGAAGGGGTCATGTATGAGATGGTGTGAAGTGATGATGATGGACATGGTAAATTTTCATCTGCCAGGTCATTTTGAGATGATGATGACAAACCAATACTAGACATTTTAAGGTTATAATCATTAACAAGAAATATGGGGAAGGAAATTCAAATGTCTCATCATGGAAATTATAAAAATTTTCAGGATGGGGTTATAAGCGTTATGGAAATTCTAAGTGCCAAATACTAAGGAACAAACCATATTTGCTTCTCAAAAACGTTATTTGATATATTCTTAAAAAACCAAGTACAAATTGTAGTAATCCTTCTTGCCTTGCATATATATAATGAAAATGATTGTTCCAAGTCTCATGTTGCTTCTCATGTTATTTTATAAACCTTGATTGGAAAGAAAAATAGGAGGGCAGAAATGTAAGAAATATAGAACATACTGAATTTAACAGCCCCAAACTGGATTTTACTCTCAGGTACTGGAACCTCTACAAAGGTTTGACTTGGAAACATAGTTTTTCCTTAGGTTTCTCCACTAGTTCTATGTTTCACACATGATCAATTATTGTTTTGAAAGTTGTGTTCTACATAATTTGTGTACACTAAATTACAAATTGATTTTTTGAAATCTATTTTGTGAATGTCGACCAATAGATATATATCATGGAGGATGAAAGACGAAGATCAGCAGAATCCCATATGGAGGTTCAGGGATCGGAGGATGTTCACGGTATTTAAATATAATCTTAAATCTCCATACATGTGTACATATGGAATTGATTTTTTTATTAACTTTGTGAGTGAAATTAGTTGTTAATAAGTTTCATATTTTAATTTTTAGGAGGCAAGAGGAGAAGGGTTTCTACTCCATCCATGGAGTGTGGCCAAGGTTCAACCGGTTGAGGGACGAGTGGTAGCAAGTTGCGAGAAGGGGGTGATATTTATTTCCCCGAAGGCCAATCAACGGCTGCTGGTTCTCAACAGGGTCACTGTGGGTCTGGTTCTCAGTAGCGTCATTCTGGGGTTGGTTCTTAGCATGGTCATGTTGGAGATGATGTTAACCAACAACATCAAGGTTGCCATCAATTTCAATATTTTTTCATTAAATTTGTACAAATTTTTTTACACGTGTTTTTTCTAATATACGAAATTTTGTATATATTGATGCAGAGGCTGAAAATGTTCGAGCCAGTGGTCAAAAAAGACGCAGGGCAGTGCGCTACATTGAAGAAGAAGGCTGTCAACCCAGCACAACTTATCTGGCTGAGATTACTAATATACCATGGGAAACGAACATGGCGGAATGCACCTTACAAAGGTGTCAAAGCCTTCATGCAAAATTGCAAAGAGATCTTGAGTCTTTGTCTCTACCTGCTGAGAGTAGACAAAGCCTAGAAATAGTTACACATTCATTGAGTGAAATGGTAAAAGTGTACAAAAAATTGGGGCCAACGACTGATTCATTTGTAGAAGTGATGAGAAAGAGAAAAGAAATTGTGATAGGTCCCGATAAATGGCAGGACATAAAAAAAAGAGTTTCAAGAGATGATGCTAAGTCAATGTTTAATTATAAGGAAGGGCCAAAAATAAAGATGTTGAAGGTGCAGTATTTCAAGCACCCAAACAAAGAAAAATATTTGTATGATCGACATCTTGCGGCCTTTGGAAGGCTTCCATGGAACGATGAGGTTCCTGTTTATTTTGCACAAATGTTTTATGCAGAATTTTTTTTGGGTATGAAACCCGACTACAATGAGCTTCCTTCAAAAAATTTTGGCCCAGGGAGAGGTCGATTATATCAACGTAAGGGCGCTAAGCGAGATGTGGAGTTGCCTCGCCCTGAGCCGCCATTGGTGAGTTGACCGTTTCGAGTCGAAACCCTGCAATCAGAGATGGATGCGACTTCTCAAATAAGTCGTGAAGCAAGAGATGTTATGATCGACAATGTTCATAGCGGATTGAGTGGAGTCGATATTGGTTTAAATCGATAAAGAGCACGTGAAAATGCACGTGCCAATTTTGTTTATCGTACAGATGAGGAGATTTACAACATGAATGTTGAAGATCTCCAAACATATGCAATAAATTGTCGCAATGGTCTGCAAGACCTAATTTTTCGTGAGAAAGAGGGCACCAGAACGGTATGTGTTAGTGACCTTAGGGTTTGAAATTATATTTACATATACATGTGTACAATTTGTAATAAATACATGTGTATGTACATGTATACATTTATTTGTATGTGTACATTAATTTAACAAAAATGTATGATTATATGTTAAAACACCATTTGTAGTTCTCAGGCATGATGCGTGATGAAAATTTTAATATTACGTTCGGGACCTCTGGCTCAAACGATGCAGATGGGTCTGACCATCATGATATGTTGGCACATGTATGTTAGTGTTTTTTAAGTGACTCTAAAATAAATAATTGTTGCCACACATGTACATGTATGTATATATATATAATTTTATTTTAAATGTTTTAACAGATTCCGATTCCGTCTGATGTTTTTGGGATGGCTGTACGTTCTTCTTCCTTAGGAGATATACCTTCTACTTCATTGGGAGATGTACAAGTATGGACAATTTTTCACAAGTTCAAAATTTATGTTACCTCAAAAAGTTAGATTAAAAATTGAGATATATAGAGAGAGAGATCTATATTTTGAGTTATTTAAATTTTTTTGAATTTAGGTTCGTGCAGAAGATTTTTTTAATCCGAGGACTCTAGCGACGGAGATAGGAACATCCACAACATTTGAACAAGTTGTCTTTAGTTCTTTTTTTTTTAATATTATTTTTCAAATAAGTTTATATATGTACACGTGCATTTTCATTTGAAAGTTTTTAATTTATATAAATTATTTATGTATATATATATATTTATATTTAACTATACATGTATATTGTACAGGTTACCACTGCAGATGTTTCTATGGCAGAACCTCTTCATCAAATGGAGAGGGAACCTTATGAGGTATTGCATGATTTTTTTGTTATATTTTGTTTTTTACATGAAGTTCTAGATATATATATTCTCATTCATTTTTAGAACTTCAAATTTTAATGTTCAAGTACATGTGCATTGTGTATGATGGTTTCCTATTCACAGGACAGGGCGCTACTCGAGACCCAGACGCTAGATCCTCCATTTGATGGACAAGATTTACAGATTTGATTTCAAAATTTAGATGGTTTTAAAGTTTGTTAAACTTGATACAGTTTGATACTAAAGTGAGATTTACAATTTTTGGACATATTTTATTACAATGAACTATTATATAATTTGTTTTATTTAATTTTTGGATGGTTTTAGTACTTTTGGAATGTGAATGTGAAGTAATGTTGTCATCTGAATTACATTTGACATGTGATATTTAATGTTAAATGTTTTTGTTGGATAGTTGAATTATAATTGGCATGGCATTTGAAGTTTTTAAAACTACATGAATGATAGAATGTGAACCTACATTTGCACATGTGGTAAATTAAAATGTTACTTGTAACAAGACAATCCCCATTGATTTCATTACAGTATATGTTGATTTTTGATATAATTGCATACATATGATGGTACATTACTTGTAAAGTCATTGGATTAATAACTTGTTCATTGATTTCAGTGTTCTTTGGATGGTTTTAGTACTTTTGGCATGTGAATGTGAAGTAATGTTGTCATCTGAATTACATTTGACATGTGATATTTAATGCTAAATGTTTTTGTTGGATAGTTGAATTATAATTGGCATGGCATGTGATATTTAATGTTAAATGTTTTTGTTGGATAGTTGAATTATAATTGGCATGGCATCTCAAGTTTTTAAAACTACATGAATGATAGAATGTGAACCTACATTTGCACATGTGGTAAATTGAAATGTTACTTGTAACAAGACAATCCCCATTGATTTCATTACAGTATATGTTGATTTCTGATTTGATATAATTGCATGTATGATGGTACATCACTTATAAAGTCATTGGATTAATAGTGTTCATTGATTTTAGTGTTCTTTGGATGGTTTTAGTACTTTTGGCATGTGAATGTGAAGTAATGTTGTCATCTGAATTACATTTGACATGTGATATTTAATGTTAAATTTTTTTGTTGGATAGTTGAATTATAATTGGCATGGCATCTAAAGTTTTTAAAAGTACATGAATGATAGAATGTGAACCTACATTTGCACATGTGGTAAATTGAAATGTTAGTTGTAACAAGACAATCCACGTTGATTTCATTACAATATATGTTGATTTCTGATTTGATATAATTGCATGTATGATGGTACATTACTTTTAAAGTCATTGGATTAATAGTGTTCATTGATTTCAGTGTTCTTTGGATGGTTTTAGTACTTTTGGCATGTGAATGTGAAGTAATGTTGTCATCTGAATTACATTTGACATGTGATATTTAATGTTAAATGTTTTTGTTCAGAAAATAGTTTAAGATTGATCACAAGAATTAAGAGAATGTCTCGGTCCATCATTGGTATGGCTTGTGCTGCAACCATGAAGTCTCGTCCCAAAACCATAGAATGATCATCCATGTCAATGACTCTTAAGTCTATCTTTCCAAACCATGACCCTACTCTCACATGTGTGCCTTTCATGACACCAGTCACTGCTTTCATCCTCGAATTGATTGTCTTGAAAGCACTCAACTCTTTCTCGATGCTAGCCTTCCTCTTTCTAAGAGATGAAGCTACCTTTCGACTTAGGAAGCTATGGGTAGCCCCCGTGTCTATCAAAGCAGAGAAATTTTTCCCATGTACGGTTGTAGACACGAATCTCAAGTCCAAGGAACTTTCATCATCATTCCTCCTCCTTGTCTTGCACCTTACTTCCGCAATCTTCTTCAACATTTCCTCTTCCAATATGTCTCTCAAACTAGCCCTTGCCTTAACAATGCTTTTCACATATCTCTTCTCATGAAGCTCCATAGAACAATCCGATCCTGGGTCTGCTTGAATTGGTTCAAGCTCTTTCCTTTTCGAATTCTGTCTAATTGCTCCAATACGACATATATTGACTCCTTCCAAACGAAGTGCACCAATCCTCATAGTGTGGCCATCTTCTTTTCCAAGTGTGCCAACACATGCATTTTCTTTCTTCAAACCAATAGGTTTCGGATCAAGAAAGTCCCTCTTGATCTTATCTTCCATGTTCTTGACTTTAGCCTGCAACGTGGTGCTTCTTTCCTTCAAGTGAGCCCTTTCCATAAAGATTTCTTGAAGTCTTTGTTCACCTTGTCGTATCTTCATGTCAAGCTTTTCAATTTCAGCAGTTTGTCCAGATAGTCCATCCTTGGAATTTCTTGGGTGAAAAACCAAGTAGGTTGAACCAACTTTGGTCTAGTGCATTGGAATTCATTAAAGAATTGGTCATTGGCGTTGCTTCAAGCTAGGAGTGAGCATCGTCACCAACCTACATTGAATATTTTACACTCCCTATGGTGAATGATACTTTAAATTGATTGACAGTCTAAGACTTTCGAATTTTTCCGAATGCCAAATGATCTTACAAAGTTAGTATTTATAATATCCTAGTAGGTCATTCGATGACAACTTTTACCGGAAACTTGAAACAACTTTGGCATGTGATATTTAATCTGTTAAATGGTTTTGTTGGATAGTTGAATTATAATTGGCATGGCATGTGAAGTTTTTAAAACTCGAGTTTTGGATGGTTTCAATCTACATTTTGCATGTGATATTTAATTAACTTTAAATGTTTAATGTTTTAATGTTGCACAATATATAATCAAAAGGGTTTTAAAACTTAAAGTTTTGGATGGTTTCAATCTACAACTTAAAGTTTTGGATGGTTTCAACCTACATTTTCACATATGGTAAATTGAAATTATGTTACTTGTATATGTTGATTTCTAATTTGATATAATTGCATGTATGATGGTACATTACTTGTAAAGACATTGGATTAATAGTGTTCATTGATTTTAGTGTAAGCGCAAAAAATTATTGACAATGTAGAACGATTTTTGTGTTATAATAATTAAATCTAATAATATTGGAGAGCAAGAGAGATGAGGTATGGTGTTTACTACAAGAGTTCGAGCAGGTCATTTGGTGACAACTTTTACTGGAAACTTGAAACAAAGAGAATCTATCTTTGGCTAGGACATCATGTAAGATGCCTGACATAAACAGTAAAATTTTACTTGAAAGCTGAGATTCGGGCAAGTGGGGACAACCAATTGTTATCTCGTCCCTTGGAGGCTAGGCCATATGGGGACCGAATCTGACCTTACAAAATAAAGTGAAATAATTTGTACCATATGGTCGGAGAACATATACAAGAACAATTAATATACAAGAACAATTAATTTCATTCTAGAATATATATATCCAATACATTTTTAACATTTTTAATCAATGCACATGTATAGAAAAACTACTTTCAGTTGATACTAGAGCACGTGCTTGTACCCAAACAACTTGTAACATATGCAAACCACAAATAACATAAGCAACTCAATTTTTAGTTGAGTACTGAAATGTCTAAAAGATAATAAATTGTTGGACACTTCACTCAAAAAAATTCTAATGGAATTCCATCCTCAATAATCCGTTCATGATCGGATTTTGACATTTTCCATTTCTTAATTTTTGATTTTTCCTTTGATTGAACTTCTATCAACTTTATGCGTGGTACACACACCAAGTGACTATATTGACAACTTATGGAATCAGGTTCATAGTCTTCGAAGTAAACAAAGTCTCCACTTTGACGAGTTTGTTTGAAAAAATAACCTTTCAGTATAATAGACCCTTTGTCATACTGAAATCCGTGATCATTACAGTCTTGTAATAATTTCATTTTTTGTTCAGTGCAACGCATCAAATAATACTTCACATTTTCATCGTTGTCAATAGGTGCAATTACAGCAAAAACATCTCCTGCACAATAAAATAAATTTAACATTTAATTATGCATATTTAAATTTATTTGTAAATCTTTAAATCATTAAAAAGTAATTCAAATGTTACCTTCTCTAACAAGATCATAAACTTGATCACCATCTGATGATATTGTTTTCACAGACGTGTCATTTATCTTTGTGTTTGTCTATGCAAAACATCATAAAAACAAGAATTTTTTCTTTTATCCAATGCAATCACATTTCTGGAGGACTTTGTTTGAATTGAATGCAATTTTTGAGTCCCTTTTATTGTTTCAACGTCATTTCCAATTGATCTATCTACGTCTTCGATTCCAATATGCCAGAAAAACCTTTATATGGAAAATTAGAAAAAGAATTTGTAAATATGATATCAAAATACAATTAAAAATAATCATTGTATGATAAATGTACAATGTTTAAAATTAGATTTCCAATATAAATTAAATTGAATGTACCTTCGCACTTCTCTTGATGGGTTAATCTCATGGCTTAGAGCAATTTTGCACCATTGAACAACTTCTTCAGCGTTCACAAGTCGGCGTGCAAAGTGGTTCATTTGATATCTTCGAAGTACTCGTTTTATGCATGCTCCTGCACCGTCATGTTCTCCTTTTCCATGGCCAGTTTCAAAGAAATTCCAACAATGTTTAATGCAGGTTTTCTTATGAAGACAACACAACCAAAAGAATGATCGTGCAGATTTGAATTGACCTGCGCATCCGTCTGACCATATCCAATGTTCATTGAATGTTATTCCATGATTTTTCAATGAATCATAAATTTTTCCAAAATAATGTTGTACAAAACATGTATCATGTGTACGATCGTCACTGATATAAAAGTGATATTCTTTAATGATATGTCGATTTTCACTCGTGCTTTCTATATGATCGACATTTTGTTTAGCATGTCTATATAGAATATGGACGAGCATGGAGACTTGGTCAGAATGATAGTATTCAATCTGAATTTATTTTTGTGGAACAAATGTGTAGTTTTCTGCAAAATCAATCACTGAAAAAATGGTCCCTGGTGGAAAAACTTCACGAGATTTTTTGAATTGCAAGTCTTGACATCGAGCTCTATGGGAATGCTTGGTGTATTTGTAAATTTCTGCCTCAAACTTTCTCAAAAAGTCTATCAAAAAAATTTTGTCTTCTAGTAATTCAATTCTTTTAACACTATTTGCACCTTGAATCGATGTATCGATATATTCATATCTCTTCCATTTCACTTTCATGTTGGAAAATGATTGATCATTTATATCAGTATGATATTTGTTTTGAAATTTAGCCAAATTTCCACAATCATCGCATTTTTTACCACCAACACATTTCTTTTTGTAAAATAGTTCATCGCTTTCTCTTTCACATAGAATTTGAGATATGAAATCACGGATAGTGGAAGGAGGAGGTGAATCCTTCCATAATGTTCTATCGAAATCAAGGAATGTGTCATAATATAACTCAAATTCCACATGATAACGACAACAACAAGTGTCGCGTACGGTGATAGGTTTTACATACCATGGTTTTTGTTGAACAAAAGCACTGAGTGAAACTTGAATTTGACGATTCTCTTCTTTGAACTTGTTGAATAACTCTATTTGAGTGGTTTCCAAGAGAAATTTTTCATGTTCTTCGTATTGATTTCGTGTTATTCTTCTTCGCATAACATGTCTTGCAGTCAGTGAAACACGCGAATTATTCTTCCAATATTCATATATTATTTTTTTAACATCTTCTCCAAGTCTATCTTTGTATGGTTGCCTACAAATAGCTCTCCAACAAGCGAGTTCATCATTTACATCTATTTGCAGTCGAAATTTTCGATGTTTGTGCAGAGTTTTTCGCGAGGTTCCCCGTGCTCGTGCCATAGATGTTAGATTCAAACTGATTCTTCTATGCACTTGGTGAAACCATTGCCATCTGTATTCCTCTACGTACATTTGAAACATCTTTATCTCTAGATCTCTTAATTGACTTTATAGCACTACTCATATTTTTTATCACCTCTTCCTTCATTTTCTTATCTTTGGTTGATTTTCGAATACCCAATAGTGTCGTCGCTTCTTTTAATTTCCTTGATGATAGGAGACCTTTCAACATTTGAGCTTGAACTGTCACTTGCTCATTTTTGAAATACTTTTCAAAAAATTTATCGACACGATATCGTATAACATGGTCAGGTTTTTTATCTCCATATGTGTGAGTGTCGACATTTTCTAACATCTCATTATCGATAGTGATTTCATCTGTACATATTCGAAAAAATAGTACATATTCAATAAATAACAAAATTAATAAATATGTCAATAAATATTAGGAAAATTTTAAATATATCAATAGATCATAATATTTACATTTACATACCCGATTCAATTTCTGCTTGAGGTTGATTTTCTTCTTCAATATTTTGAGGAGTATCTCTGTTTGTTTACATTAAACAAAATATTTTTCAAACTAGTTCATCAAATAAAAATTAAGCTTCACATTCTACATTGGGAAAACTTTAAAAATATATCAATAGATAATAATATTTACATTTACATACCTGCTTCAATTTCTGCTTGAGGTTGATTTTCTTCTTCAATATTTTGAGGAATATCTCTGTCTGTTTACATCAAACAAAATATTTTTCAAACTAGTTCATCAAATAAAAATTAAGCTTCACATTTTACATTTGGAAAATTTTAAATATATATCAATAGATCATGTAATATTTACATTTACATACCTGCTTCAATTTCTGCTTGAGGTTGATTTTCCTCTTCAATATTTGAGAGGGCTTCTAACTTTCTTTTGCGATATTGTCTCGTCTCTTCTCTACGTTCCTCAGGGTCTCTTTTTCGATCATATTTTCTCACACAAGTTCTTCGATTTCCCATGATAATTAATTTGACTCACGTTTTCTGATTAGAAAAATATTCAAGCTGTAAGAAAACAAATACTATAGGAATATAAATATGCAGTGAGTTGTTATCACAAAATTCTCGAAAGAAAACTCTGTGAAAGTTTGTCATTGTTTCTATGATAATTCACGGATAGAGGTGGTATGATCACAAGAACAAGAAAATAATTACAAGAACTTATTGTGAAGGAAAAGATTTGCTATGGACCAACGTAAAGTGAGATATGATTCATAGACACAAATGTAAGTACGCTAAACCAAGACTGATGAAAATAGAATTATAGATATCAGTTCTGTGGAAAAACTGGAATGTTAACACAGGATTTACAACAAGAAAATCCATTGATGAACATGCAGGAGAATCTTCTTTTTCTAGAATTATATACATAGCCTCATACTATCTAGAAAATACTATAGCAGAAAGAAAACTCCAAGTAAGTTTAAATCTCTTAAAAATACACAAAGCTGTAACTGAAAAATTATGAAATCTGTACTTAGATTAGAGTACGATTCCAGACAAATCTCACCTATAGAGTTTAGCCTTGACAAAGTGTACAGGCCTATCATAAGATGTTGAAACGATAAGGAAAAAAAAAACATAGATAAAATTTATAGTCCAAACTGTAACCCTTGCATGGAACTGATTGAGAGTGCAATATTACACCAGAAATAAGAAATAATTCCTCTTTCATAAATTTGGACATTTAACATAAACATTTCTACAAGTGCTGGAAGAAATCGAAGAAAGAACATTCGAAAAATAAAACTAACATATTTTATATATATATATATATATATATATATATATAGTTCATAAAAACGTGCAAAGTCCAGCACTTCTCTATAAATGTATATAACAATTTACACAACGAAAAATATAATACAGTTATCATAGGTTCAAGAGCCTCTTCCGGAAAATTCTTAAAAGAATATCACTCGGAGGACAAAGTATAAGTTTTTTCTGTTAACAAAAGATAAACTTGAATATAGATATTTCCCCTATATATATATTACCAACCCAGAGTCGAAGAGGGATCGTATGCTAGTAGAAACGCTGGAGCAGCGGACGATCACAGGTAAGTTAACGACGAAAGGGAAATTGAAAAACCATTTACAGTAGCTGTGACAGAGAATTCACTGTAATAAATGAAGAGTATATATAGAGCCAAGAAGACATGATAGCGGTGGAATTAGCTAGAAAACGAACCAGGTGAAGAAGTACCTGTGAAAACAAGTATACATCCAGGGTTCAAAGAGTATTTTAGATAATGTAAGGAAGATGAAAAAAAACTTATTAACCCAAAATCGGAATATTTACCTGTATGTAGCTGGATAATACCGAGTGCCACCACCTGTAAGATATTTTATAGGAGGGCATTAAAACTCCAAACCTGAACCCTTCCTTAAAGTTGTTTACTGTAAAAACGAATCACAAATTAGGAAGAGTTGAACTTTCGATAGATTGTTACCTCGAAGGGAGAATGGATGGCATCCTAAAGGTGTCTTCGACACAAGGAAAGGAGTCTTGAAGGGTTATCGAAGTTGGAGCAAAACTCATGGCTTCTCAGGAATTATTTCCATGAATGCAGCAGGTTGAAGAAAAATGAGCATCACCATACTGTCGGCCGTGTAGAAATCCTACAAGCAGCGACAGGAAATTCCTCATTTGGCGAGAAACTATGGAGTGCCGCAGTAGAGCCATTCTACCCAACTGCTTCGATGCAAATAAGCCAAGAAGTTAGGGTTTTTGGGTTTTTGTTCAAAGATCAACTTTGGGAGGACGCACCTCAGCCCTTGATCTAATAAGCAATCTGACGGACTGAAAACATCCAGGTGTATTAGGCTAGAAGCCAGATGCAAATCGTAATTGCGGAATATCTTCCGAGAGTTAGAGTAGTTTAATGCTCTGTACCATAACCTATGTTGTGTTGGTAGTTCACAAAGCTCGATGAGAGGTATAACGCCTCGAACCAAAATAAAACCAAAATAAAATCTGAAGCCATAAATAATATGAGCTAGTAGTACAGATAGGTTAAGTGTCAGAATTAATGATTCGTAAGGTGGAGTCATGGCCTTACCAATAAACCTTGGTATTATTAAATGAACATCACATTGTTAGATTAAATTCCGCCGAGTGAAAATTAAACGGAGCACATAGCATTCATCGTTTTACACATAAGCCTCATTTTGGTTAAAATATATTTATTTCATATAGTTATACAAATTATGTTATGGCACAGTAATTTTTTTTTTTCTGTTATTACTGTTGTAGTTGCAATGTAGTAGATTTGATATATGTTACAAGTGGTATTAGAGCAGCGTTGTAACGCTGGGACCCTATGGGTCAACTATCATTTTAGTTGTATTACTGATGCACAGAGAGAGAGAGGGAGAGAGAGAGAGAGAGAGAAAGAAGTTTAAATGATATTATGAGGAGGGTGCCGACACAGTAACCACCTCCGAATGTTGGGGAAACACAACCCTGACCTGAAATAAATCCAAAAATGTGGATACAGCTGGGTATGAAGTAGCACCAGCAAACCAGTCAGTTGCTGGAGGAGCAACAACACCAAACCAGTATTCTCTTAAACACTGTGCAAAAGATACAAGGGGAAATGGAGAGGGTGCGAGACGATAATGCACGTTTGATGCAAGAGTAGGAGAGGATATTGAAAAGCCTCTTTGACAAACAGAATCAAGGAAATGAGAAGCCAAGTACAGATAGAGGGTTTCAAGAAAGAAATGAAAAACAAACAAGATACCATGATACTGACAGAATGGAAAGAAGTCAGTCTCAGCGTAGTAATAGAAATAAGAATTATAACGAAGATGAATCAGATAATGTATCAGATCAAAAGGAAGTGAAGAGACAGAAAGTAGAGCTGCAAGGTGAATTTCGGAAAATAAAACCTTTGACGTTTGATGGAGTGGAGGAGGAAGTGGCTGAGGCACGACTGATAAATATGAATAAATACTTCCAAGTGTATGAATACATTAGTAATCTTAAAGCCAGAATGGCTATTTATTAGCTAAGGGAAAAAGCCACATTATGGTGGGAGGAAGTGAAGAATGTTCGTAGTATAGATGACCAAGATGTAACATGAGATGCATTTCAACAATATTTTAAGGATAAGTACCTAACAGAACGCTTCTATGATGAAAAATCCCGAGAATTCCATGATTTGAAGTTGGGGCAAATGACAATGGATGAGTACATCACTAAATTTACTTCCTTAATACGTTATGTCTCGTATCTAAGAGATGAAAAAGATAAAGTACAAATATTCCTAAGCAGTTTCCCGACTCATATGAAAGAATGTATTGAGTTCATGAATCCTAAAACTATGGATGAGGCCATCGGAAAAACCAGAATGTGTTACCAGCAAGTTAAAGCCAAAGGTGAACAAGGTAAAAGCTGGCAGGCAAAGAAAGAGCATAAGAGCAGCTCTGGTTTTAAAAGAAACAAAAACAACAATTTTAAAAGTACTTCCAGGAGCTCAGTTAGCAATAAATTTGGTAAGAATCATCAAAGAATAAGGTGGCCTACAGAAGATAAACCCACAGAAGCCTCCAACAAACTAGAAAAAACTCAGAACCAGAAGCCACCTTTATAATGTTGGGGGTGTGGGGAGGCACACTATTACAAAAACTAGCCACAGCGAGGTAGAAGTGAGGCAATGAAAAAACTATAGCAGGCCTCAATAGTGGGTGATTTTTCCAGGAACATACCCAGAATTAATGCAGCGTTGGAGGACTGGCAAGAAGACTACCAGCCGACAATGATTGAACTGGAAGGTAAATTGTTATCTCAACCTGTTTCTATTTTGGTAGACCCAGGTTAAAGTTTAAGCTATGTAAGTCCCAAAGTAGTAGAAAATTTTAAATTACAAAGTTAGAAATTTAGAAACCCCTGGTTAGTACAGTTAGCTACTGGAGCTAAGAGGAAAGTTAGTGCCAAAATACCAAACTGTGCACTTAAAATTAGTGAACAACAGTTAACTGTGGATTTGAATATATTACCTATGGGTTCTTATGATGTGCTACTTGGCATGGACTGGTTGGAAAAGCATTGGACACTAGTAGACTTCAAAGAAAAGGTTATTTACTACAGAAGGCAGGATGGCACTCGCCAGGAAATTCAAGGGATAAACAAACCTTTGCAACTGCGACTAATCACAACATCCCAAATGGGCAAGTGCATGAGGAAAGGATGTCATTTGTACGCTATTCAAGTGGGCTTAACTGATTCTAAAGAGAAGGCTCCTATGTTGGAAAATATACCAATAGTATAGGAGTTTAAGGATGTATTTCCAGAGGAAATACTAGGCTTTCCATCAAGACGAGACATAGATTTTACCATTGAATTGGTACCGGGAACGTCGCCAATCTCAAGGGCACCCTATCGGATGAGTGTACCTAAATTAACTGAGATAAAAATGTAGTTATAGGAATTATTAGATAAGGGATATATACGACCAAGTGTATCTCCCTGAGGAGCATCTGTACTGTTTGTGAAAAAGAAAGATGGAACCATGCGAATGTGCATGAATTACTGTCAGCTGAATAAACTAACTGTTAAGAACAGATATCCTCTATTGCGACTTGATGATCTGTTTGACCAAGTGAAGGGAGAAAAAGTATTTTCAAAGATAAATATAAGATTGGGATACCATCAGATCTGGATAAAGGATGAAGACATTCATAAAACTGCTTTTCGTACAAGATATAGACACTACGAATTTGTGGTGCTACCTTTCAGGTTGACCAATGCACCAGCAACATTCATGAGGCTAATTCATGATATATTTCACCCCTATCTGGATAACTTTGTGTTAATATTTATTTATGACATTTTATTTTAATATAAGAATGTAGAAGAACACAAAGAACACTTGCGGCTTGTGCTGGAAATGTTAAGAAAGCATCAACTGTACGCAAAGTTTAGCAAGTGTGATTTCTTCAGGAAAGAAATAAAATACCTTGGACATGTTATTTCTACTGAAGGTATTGTAGTGGACCCTGAGAAAATCAGAATGATTATGGAATGGAAGGTACCTCAAAACGTGGTAGACATTCGATCATTTATGGGGTTGGCCAGCTATTATTGGCGGTTTATTGAAGGTTTTTCAAAAATTTCTTTTCCAATTACTTCTCTACAAAGGAAAGGAAAAATATTCAAATGGACAAAGGAATGTCAGGACATATTTGAAAAACTGAAACAATTATTGACTACAGCTCTGGTATTAAGAGTAGCTGATCCTATTAAAAAAATTTAAGTCTACACAGATGCATGCAAGGAAGGTGTTGGAGCGATTATGTCACAGGAAGGTAAAGTGGTTGCTTATGAGTCTCGGAAATTAAAGGAGCATGAGCAGTGATACTCAGCTTATGACATGGAGGTGACTATTGTAGTACATGCGCTCCGGGTATGGAGGCATTACTTACTTGGGAAAATATTTGTCCTTAAAACTGATCGCGGCAACCTAAACAACTATTTTAAGCAAGCTAATATTAATTCTCGCCACGCACGGTGGAATGCCTTCCTGAGAGAATTTGATATTGATATGTAGCATGTAAAAGGTAAGGAGAACAGAGTAGCTGATGCATTAAGCAGGAAATTGCATGGTGTTTATGAACTGTATTATAATGAAGTTGACTGCGGATTTATAGAGCAAATAAAAGCAGAAGAAGATAAAGATCCTGAATATAATTTTATGTGGCAACAAGAAAAAGAGTTCAAGGACCAAGGAAATTGGCAGATTATGAAATTAATTCGGATGGGTTGCTGATTTTCAAAAAGAGAATTTTAGTTCCAAACATAATGGAGTTGAAGGAGCTTATTTTGAATGAATATCATCGAATTAATTACTCTGTACATCCTAGTTACCAAAAGATGCTAACAGCAATAAGGAAGAATTATTTCTAGCAAGGTATGAGAAGAGATATTGAAAAATATTTAAGCAAGTGTATAGAATGACAGCAAGTAAAAGTAGAGCACCGACACCCAGTCGGGCTAATGCAGCCTATACCGATACCTGAGTGGAAGTGGGAGGTGATATCGTTAGATTTTATCACTGGACTCCCAAGATCAAAGAAGCATAATGACTCAATCATAGTAGTAGTGGACCGGTTAATAAAATCCGTGCATTTTATACCTGTGCAGTCTACATACAAGATGGTGCAAATATCGGACATTTTTATGCGCGAAATTTTTAGATTGCATGGTATTCCAAAGAATGTCATATCTGATAGGGATGTGAAGTTTACATCAGCATTTTGGAAAACGTTGTTCACAAGATTTGGGACTCAAATTAACTTTAGCACTGCTTACTATCCACAGACGGACGAGCAAACGGAGCGAGTAAACCAAATCCTTGAAGATATGTTACGTAAGTATGTCATGCAACAACCAACTAGGTGGGAAGAATATCTACACCTAGTGGAATTTGCATGTAACAAAGGTTATCAAGAATCTCATTGAATGAGTCCATTTGAAGCCTTATATGGGCGACAATGTAGAACTCCTATTAACTGGATCAGTCTAGAAAACAAATTAATGCTTGGATCAGATATTCTAGTTGAAATGGAGTTAGAGGTAAAGAAGATCCAACAAAATTTGAGGGCGGCTCAAGATAGAAAAAAAATTATGCAGATAAAAAAATAAGTTATCATGAATTTGAAGTGGGGGACCATGTGTACGTAAGAATCAAGCCTAAGAAAATTACTTTGAGATGGGCATCTTGTGCCAAATTAGCTCCCAGTTTTTGTGGCCCTTTCCAAATATTGGAAAGGGTAGGACCTGTGTCTTACTGATTGGCTTTGCCCAGTCATATACGAGTGCACAATGTCTTTCATGTATCATTATTGAAACGATACATTCGTGATCCAAAACATATCATCCACTGGTAGAATATTCAGGTACAATATAAGAACCAGATTTATTAGAGACAATAATATTTATGAGTGAAACTAATTAAAAAAAAAAAATCATTATTTGCAAGACGAGCCAGATGGAGGATTTCTGGTCGGACCTCATAGTATAATTGATCCGAGGGAAATCATGCTCCAGAAATGATTCATCACCCAGGTTAAGGTGCAATGGAAGCACTTTGGCCTGGAGGAAGCTACCTGGGAGGATGAAGGTTTTGTTCGGGAAGCTTATCCTGAAATTTTTGTTGGAGTAGAATGAAAAAACCGAGGACGGTGTTCACTTCTAGGGGGAGAAGTTGTAACTACTGGTTTAAACACTAATCATTGATTAAGTGAATTGTTAAGACTTTTAAACATTTACAGTTAATATTTTTTTTTCAAAATATTATGAATAGAAATTTAATTTTTATTAAATGAAAGATGATTATGGAGTTGGTTCCATAAGGTGAAAAACTGATGTTAAAATAATTCAAGATTATGAGTTAGTTGAACATAATCAGTTCAAACAGTTACCTCACCTCTAAGGATAAAGGGTGATCCCAGAGAGGTAGAGGGGTTCTGTCTGGTAACTCATGGGAAGAAATCTAGAGAAATTTCCTTATCTGGAATAACCAGTGGAATATTTCTAACTTCTGACACATCTGGAATTGGAGACTGGACCGAATTGTGTAGAAGTCTCTTCCAGAGGATTTCTGTCAACTATAAAGCTCAGACTTGGATCAAGGGGGAGAGTGAGGACGTGATTGCCTCACTCGTGGTAGGGAGGAACCACATTAGTCTGAATTTCGAGTAACATATAATTATAACACTCCTCTGTTATCTAAATTGATGAGAGAAGATAGAGCGAATATTACTTGAATATTGAAGGAAGTAAAAATTTGTGTATATATTATTATTCTGTTTTTTTAAGTAAGATTTGTGTTTTCTGTTATGGAAGGGTTTACATTTTCTTTTGGTTAAAGGCAACTTTATATTTTATTTTCCTGATTAGAGAAGGATTTATATATTTGACTCACGTTTTCTGATTAGAAAAAGACTCAAGCTGTAAGAAAACAAATCCTATAGGAATACAAATATGTAGCGAGCTGTTATCACAAAATTCTCGAAAGAAAACTCTGTGAAAGTTGCTCACTTTTTATATGATAATTCACGGACAGAGGTGGTCCAGTCACAAGAACAAAAAAATAATTACAAAAACTTATTGTGAAGGAAAAGATTTGCTATGGAACAACGTAAAGTGAGATTTGCTTCATAAACACAAACGTAAGTACGCTAAACCAAGACTGACGAAAATAGAATTATAGATATCAGTTCTGTGGAAAAACTGGAATGTTAACACAGGATTTACAGCAAGAAAATCCATTGATGAACATGCAGGAGAATCTTCCTTTTTCTAGAATTATTTACATAGCCTCATGCTATCTAGGAAATAATTTAGCAGAAATAAAAATCCAAGTAAGTTTAAATCTCTTAAAAATACACAGAGTTGTAACTGAAAAATTATGCAATATGTACTTAGATTAGAGTATGATTATGGACAAATCCCACCTATAGAGTTTAGCCTTGACAAAGTGTACAGAACTATCATAAGATGTTGAAATGATAAAGAAAAACAAAACATAGATAAACTTTAACCCTTGCGTGGAACTGATTGAGAGTGCAATATTACACCAAAAATAAGAAATAATTCCTCTTTCATAAATTTGGACATTTAACGTAAACATTTCTACAGGTGCTGGAAGAAATCGAAGAAGGAACATTCGCAAAAGAAAACTAACAAATTATATATATATATATATATATATATATATATATATATATATATATAGCTCAAAAAAACTTACAAAGTCCAGCACTTCTCAATAAATGTATATAACAATTTACACAACGAAAAATATAATATAGTTATCATAGCTTCAAGAGCCTCTTCCGGAAAATTCTTAAAATAAAACCACTCGGAGGACAAAGTATAAGTTTTTTCTTTTAACAAAAGATAAACTTGAATATAGATCTTTCCCCTATATATCTATTATCAACCTGGAGTCGAAGAGGAATCATATACTAGTAGAAAAGTTGGAGCAGTGAACGAGCATAGGTAAGTTAATGACAAAAGGGAAATTGAAAAACCATTTACAGTACCTGTGACAGAGAATTCACTGCAATAACTAAATAGTAGATATGGAGCCAAGAAGACATGACAGTGGTGGAATTAG
Source organism: Pinus albicaulis (assembly GCA_034641835.2). NCBI lineage: Eukaryota > Viridiplantae > Streptophyta > Pinopsida > Pinales > Pinaceae > Pinus > Pinus albicaulis. The sequence goes on along the minus strand of CM076577.1, from coordinate 1,081,142,398 downwards.
CTGGAAAACGAACCAGGTGAAGTACCTGCGAAAACAAGTATGCATCCAGGGTTCAAAGAGTATTTTAGATAATGTAAGAAAGATGTAAAAAAGCTTATTAGCCCAAAACTGGAATAGTTACCTGTATGTAGCTGGATAATGCCGAGTGCCACCACCTGTAAGAGATTTTAGAGGAGGGCGTTAAAACTACAAATTTGAACCCTTCCTTAAAGTTGTTTACTGTAAAAACGAATCACAAAGTAGGAAGAGTTGAACTTTCAATAGACCGTTACCTCGGAGGGAGAATGGACGGCATCTTGAAGGTGTCTTCGGCGCAAGGAAAGGAGTCCTGAAGGGTTACCAAAGCAGGAGCAAAACTCATGGCTTCTCGAGAATTCTTTCCACGAATGCAGCAGGTCGAAGAACAATGACCATCGCCATATCGTTGGCCGAGCAGAAATCTTGCAAGCAACGAGAGGAAATTCCTCATCTGGCGAGAAACTGTGGAGTGTCGCAGCAGAGCCATTCTACCCAGCTGCTTCGACGCAAATAAACCAAGCAGTTGGGTTTTTTGGGTTTTTGTTCAAAGATCAACTTTGGGAGGATGCACCTCAGCCCTTGATCTAATAAGAAATCTGACGGACCGAAAACATCCAGGCTTGAAGCCAAATGCAAATCATAATTGCGGAATATCTGACGAGAGTTAGAGTAATTTAATGCTATGTACCATAACCTATGTCGTGTTGGCAATTCACAAAGCTAGATGAGTGGTATAAGGCCTCGAACCAAAATAAAATTTGAAGCCATAAATAATATGAGCTAGTAGTACAGATAGGTTAAGTGTCAGAATTAATGAGTCGTAAGGTGAAGTCATGGCCTTACCAATAAACCTTGGTATTATTAAATGAACATCACATTGTTAGAATAAATTCTGCCGAGTGAAAATTAAACGGAGCACATAGCACTCATCGTTTTACACATAAGACACATTTTGGTTAAAATATATTTATTTCATATAATTATACAAATGTTGTTATGGTTGTTATGGGACAGTGAATTTATTTTTTGGTTTGTTTTATTACTATTGTAGTTGCAATGTAGTAGATTTGATATATGTTACATGAGTGATGGTCAAGCTCGGGAATCATTTTCCCTTGTTTTTCCACCAAGGGCTATATACCATGCCTTTGTTCGGGAGGTATAATAATAACGCATTATTAGTCCCTGCCGCCTGCGGCATGGCAAGGACTATTGTAATCGATTTGAAGATGTGCATTAGTCACTGCACAAAAACCAACAAAACCCAAGTTAGTATAACCTAAAGTTTGCATTTATAATTTATTATTCTATCAATAAAAACTTACCAAATTATTTTTCTTGACCAATAAGCAAATTGGAGGTCTTATTTGGCCTCATATCGAGGCAAGACCATTGAAACATAGGCTAAATGTCTATTGATACAAACTTTTAGTTTCCGAAATCGAACAAACCGAACTAATGTTAACATTAGTTCTCTAACAAAAAATGTTTTATGTTTTCATGTTAATTAAACTATAGTTTCTACCATTAAGCTTTGCAGGCACATGTTTTTCCACCGCCTGTAAGTTTTGTGACATCTGGGCTCCGAGTATCGACAGCTTTCTGCATGTATCTGCGGACTCAAATTATCGACAGCGCTGCGCTTTCTGCATGTATCTGCAGGCTCCGAGTATCAACAACGCTTTCTGCTATTAGGTCTTCTACTGGCTCTGTGGCTGGGACTCGTGTTGGCTGAACCAACCTCGCCCGGCTCATGGCATACAATTTTCGAGCCTTCTAAGAATTAGACAAGCAATTCCTGATTTGCTGAAGTGGGCAGGCAATCAGCAAGCCTTTTGTTTGAACACGAAGAGAGGAAGATTCTGATTGGTGTGACTTCCAAACCCCTTGTTGGATATCTTGGCTGAAACTCCACTCCAGTACACTCCATGCACATTAGGTGGAAAAAGTCTGAAGCATTGGAGTGCTGACAGAGCCTTGCTTCTTTCTCACAAGGAAAGCAAGCAAAGAGGCGTTGCACAAGCATATGATAAGCCAATCAAATCAGAATTGGAGAGAGCTTGACTACCTGCTGGGGGGCCGGCGCCTACTGTTGGAAGGTTCTGTTTCTGTCAGAAGTACAAAATAGCGTAACATCGACTCTCTCAGGATGGCGGGGGAGAAATGTGAACGTCAGGCATGAAGCTGAAGAGGTAGTAACGTGACTTCGATCTTCAACCAATATTATAAGATTTTGAACGTTAAGTGGTTTGATTTGGATGCAGATGGTATTCTCACTGATGGTCAAGCACTTGTTCAGTCTTAAACCAGGCACCGAAATGCAAAAGATGAGACATGATTTCCATATTATGAGAAAGGGATTTTTCAGCTTACCGTTTAAGGTCCCCGGCACATCTTTCCACAAAAGCATGCAGGTAATAATAAACATCTTTCCAAACAAATTTGAAAGTAATAATGAATACACGGCGTTCGTATTTGATTACATCTTGATGATCAGTGTTAATGTATTCATTTTATTGTTTAGAGGGGCAGGTCACGACACTCGGCCCATGTTTACTTGAGTACACGAGTCATGAACAATTAACACGTCTATTTTATTCAAAACTTTCGTTTTAGGCTTTTAGCTACTAACTTATGTATGAGGTTTATCTGTGCGCTTCAATTCTTGGTTCGTTGGGCTGGTGATCATTTAATTGGATTAATGAGAGGAAAATAGTTTCCAACATCTTATTTTTAATAACATAGTGAAATAATGTTTCAAACCTGTGAATATTTTGGATATTTATAGGTTAACAAGTTAATTTAATTTACCTAATTTTCCAAAAAAAACTCTAAAAATATGCAAGCCTTATTGATTTTGAAAAACTATTTCTAATTACATTTTCACAAAAATCTATTGGAACCAAATCTGTTGGTTGAGGTAAATATTCGCCCAGGTTATTACTGCAGAAGCGGCTTACCAGGTCGGTTATTACTGCAGAAGTGGCTTACCAGGTCTGTCCTATATCGCATGCATCTTTAAGCTTCCACATTTAGCATACATGTTGATAATTTTATTTTCCAAATATATATCTGGTTGAAACCAAATTTTGATGATGTGTTGATGAAGTCGCTTTCCCAAGGGATTTTTTTGTCAATGCATTTCCGTAAGATGCGAGAATACGTATCAGAATCTAGAGGATCAACTCGTTCCACCGCATGTCGAGTGCTATGATTCTCTCATAGAAGAAAATATTTTCTAATTCCAACATAAAACTAGAAACCGGAACTTGAATCAAAGCTTCCGAAAATCGAACTCGGGACCTCTCGCTTATGGGGGCTCATGTAAGACAAAACAAAGCTATTACATAATAGCTAAAACATTTCCATTAATTTCCATTATTCTCTTTGTATGAACAGTACATGCCACTGACTATGGTTACGATAAAAGAAAATGAATTAAAAATCTGCATTTTTTTAACAAAGGAAAAAACATGTAACTAAATCCTCTGATTTCGCCATATTCATAACTGTGGATGGCCAAATTTTTAACCAGTTTTTATTTCAGAATATCTGCATTCTTACAGGATTGTACTGTCTAATATCTGCATTCTTACAAAATTGTACTGTTTATTATCTGCATTGTTACAGGATTGTACCTGTTTATTTCGGCATTGTTCCAAAACTATGCGTTCTGGACAAGAGCTCAAGCCCTACTTCAAAACCTTGCGTTCTCCTCCAAACAATTTCTGGAAACAATTTAAAATAGTGTTGCGTTCAGAACAGGAGCTCAAGTCCTACTTTGCGTTCTCCTCGAAACAATCTTTGCGAATAATTTAAAATAGTGTTTTACAACCACGTGTCCTGCATGCAAACCAACCTTAGGGTGTCAATCCATGTCCATATTTAATTTTATTCGTTATTTATATTAATTTTTTTATTATTTTTTATAAAAATACCTTACATGTATTTAGGCTTTATAAAATTTTCTTACCTTGCTTTTGTTCCACTGGGCGGGTGAAATGTTTCTGTAGCAGAAGTTGGATACTTGTATGGAAATCAATTTCCAGAAATCAACCATTTTATTTGCACGTTGAATACTAGTGACAGCTTTTGTTCCACTGGGCGGGTGAAATGTTTCTATAGCAGAGGCTGGATACTTGTATGGAAATCAATTTCCAGAAATAAACCATTTTATTTGCACGTTGAATACTACTGACCGCAGCACACAAGTGGAAATCAGTTGACAGAAATCACCCATTTTATTTAATTTCATTTCTAAAGGATTCAATTAAGATCCACACATTTACCAAACTCTGCTAACTAATTGTAAGGAATCTACCCAACTCACGAAAATAATTGCAGATCTATATAAAATTCTCTGATGCCTTTTTTTTGCACTGTTGGATATGCTAAAATCTGGAGAGGAAATGGATATCTAGACATTGTCATTTCATTAAGTTTTCGCACGGTTGAATTGTCATTATAAATCTAACAACTACAATTAGCATATACTTTATAATATAATCTGTGTGTTTATCTTGTTTTTGTTCTACTGGTTGGTTGGTAAAAAGAAATTCTTTATCTTGCTTTTGTTCTACTGGACCAGTAAAGACATCTCTTACGCTTGACGCAGGGACTTGCTGCGTTTCAGCAGCCATCCTTGTTTATTTAGTTTTCAGAAATGAAAGTTTGTTATATATATTCGTTCAAAGACTAGATTTGTACTAAGGCAAAATTTAAAGGATAACGACCCTTTTTAATATATATATATATATATGAGTTGACTTTTTTTGGCCTCATATACTACTTCCATGTATAATAGGTACTAAAGAGAGTTGACTTTTTTTGGGCCTCATATACTACTTCCATGTATAATAGGTAGGTTTGGTGAATAAAGTCATATACTGTAAAATTTTGTTTTTATTTAAATATTTTTTAATTATAATTTTTTTAAATTAACGTAAGTTATTTGTTTAAGAAAATAATATATATATTATCTATTTTGAAAATTAATATATATATATATATATATATATAATATTAGAAAATTTTGGGAGGACCCTTCCCCGCCAAATGTAGATGCATACTTTATTAGAAAAATTTCTTAGAATTACTTTTATTTTATATAAAAGAGTAAAGAAGAATGGTTCATCTAATAAAGGGTGAAGCCTCTTTTAAGTATGAAAAGGACGTTGGTATTAAAAAGTAAGAGATGTATTATTTTCATAAAGGACATGGGTATTAAAAAGTGGGTAAGAATACTAATATATTTTATTTTTATTTGGTGTTAAAAAGTGAGTAAGAAAGGTATTATTTTCATAAATGACATGGGTATTAAAAAATGAGTAGGAATATTAATATATTTTTATTTTTATTTTCATTTTAAAATTATCAGATATTTTTAAAATATGAAATTTTGTTTTGGTGTATGACAAATATAATTTATGCTTATTTATTATGGTATTTTATAAATATTTAAATTGTATGTTTATATATAATATTATAGGTGACTATTTTACTTTGGAAAATTATAAATTATGTTTATAACATGTAATCTAATATTCAATCAAAAAATCATGTAATTTTTTATTAAAATTAGTAATTTTGGTTAACATCATTAATTCAATGATATAATTTTTTCATCAAATAAGTGAATAATTTCATTTAAGAAAATGTCTGAAAAATAGATAATTCCCATTTGTATATATATATATATAGGTTTTTAAACTCTTGTGTTGATCATTTTTTAAAGAGCTTCCCAGATTATCCACAGTACTAAGGAAGAGTGACACTCGTTCCTTAGTACTGTAGATAATCTGGAAGCTATTTTATATATATATATATATATATATATATATATATATATATATATATATATTAACAAGATTTTTTTATTTTCATTTACTTATACATACAAAGTGTAAGATTGAAATATTTTATTTACCAGCCTAGATCCATTTTAACTCCTGATCTATCAAGCACCTAGAGGGACCAAATCTCTTGAGGTGCAAACCTTTCCTCAAGTTTTGCACTAAAAAAAAAAGGTTTGCACCTGGAGATATTTGATAGATCGGGAGTTAAGATAGATCTAGGCTGGTATATAATCTAAATATTCAAGTTATTTAAAAGTAAAGATTAGGTTAATGCTTTGGCCGACATTAGCAAAAATAAAATTTATTATTTTTTGAGGACGTGACATACTTGACGTCAAGGTCATTCTGGGCTGTAGATTGCGCCTCTCGACACAATTATTAATATTCATTTTTTTTCAAAATATCATATATTAATACCGAAAAATATTTTAAAATCATAGATTAACTTTATATTAAACATTAAATAAATCACAAATCTTCTTTCCACTTAAAAATAAAAAATAGTATATACAAAGTAAGAATATTTTTATTCTTAATTGTTTTATGTTCAAGTCACTTTTAAAATAAAGATAATACAAATTTATTTTATTTATGGTTGATATGAAAATATTTTTCATTTTCAATATTTTTAAAATGTCATGTATCAAATAGATATTAAACAACAATTTTTAACATAAGATTGTCCTTGCCTACAAGGGATTGCATTGTAGGGTATGAAATTTGTAACATTTTAGGAGGATAATTATCTTGTAATATAATTTCTAAAATTTACATGCCAAAGAAGAAAGTGATTCAAAGTTATTTGTCTATGAAGCATACATTTCTAGAGTTTTGCAGTGGGTTCAACATGCAAACGTTGCTAAGTTATTTTTACCTTTTAATTCTTCCTCGGGATTTGATATTATTCTTTTCAGATTCAAGAGAAAAGGTGGAAGAATATTTTGAAATTTAGAAAAATATAGTATGCTAAGAATTTATTTCATTCTCAATTGTAGTATGCTAACAATTTCTTTCAATCTCAAGGGATACCTGACAACTTAATGGTAAAAATGTGCAAGATTACACCCAATAATTTAGAAGAAGAGCTCTTATGTTAGGTGTTGATTTGCAATCACAAGACACGTTTCTGAATTATATAGGGGGTTTACATAGCTACCTAAGGCATACTATCCTTATGTTCAATCCCACTAGTCTAGATGAGAATTGTGTGCAAGCCACTCACCTTGAGGCAAGGGGGAAAATATTCCAGAAGAGGGTAAAAATAATTCATTTAAGGGTCGAGAGAAAGGAAAGGGTTCAAAGGAAAAGGGAATAAAAATTCATCTGTTAAAAAGTAAGGAGAGAAAATAACATGAAAAAATTGTTCCAAATAGAGCCATGATGAGGACCGTTGTTGGAAGCTTGATCCAGAGATGGGGCACAAGAACTTCAACAACAAGGGGAAACAAAAAAAAACTGCAACCATTCAATAGGATTTGGGATCCGATTTAGGTGATGAAACTAAAATTACAGCGATGGTTATGAAAGGAAAATAATCCATTTCTAGAACTAGTTCATCATATTGTCACACTAGTACTCCAAATGAAGAAACAAGGATTGCATTATTTTGTGTGAGGGTTATTTCAAAACATACAAAAATTGACACACTATTTGACAGTGGGTCTCAAGCCAATTTGATATCTAAAGACTTATTCAATAAACTTAATCTTGAAACCATTCCACATCCCAAAACATATACATTGGGTTGGATATGCAATAAAAAAAAATTATAGGTTACAAGAAAGTGTATTCTTTGGTTTGCAATCGCAACAAACTTCATTAACGAAGTTGAATTAGATGTTGTACTGCTTGAAATTTCAGGAATTGTTTTGGGTAGTCCTTACCTCTATGATATAAAATCCATCTTCTATCGCCATGAAAACAAGTACCACTTGTTCAAATATGGTGTGGAGTATATTGTGAGAGCTCATCGCAAAAAACTAAGTATTTCATTATTTAATGCAGGACAAATGAAACTACTAGAGAATTCAAGAAATAATTTTTTCCTTCTTATGATTAAACCAAAGAATGATGTTGATTATGAAGCATTTCAAGGTTGTGATCCAAAGTTAAAATTTGATTCTATTGAGGTGGTTAATAAAAACAATGAGATGTTTCAGGAACTAAAGGGATTACCTCCCAAGAGGGGAAACCAGCATGAAATATAGTTGCAGCAAGATTGTCCTCTTCTTAACATTGGAAAGTATAGGATGTTAGTGATGGAGAGTGCTGAAATAAAAATCAAATTAAAGATTTGTTGGAAAAAAGGATCATCTGGACAAGTACTTTTCCATGTAGGTGACCTATTGTGTTGGTGACAAAGAAGGATGGAACATGGTGCACGTGTCTATATTTCCATGCATTGAAAAAATTTACATTAAAGAACCATTATCCACTTCCTAGAGTAGATGATTTACTTTATCAATTGAAAGATACAAAGTATTTTACTAAGTTGGACTTAAGGAGTGGCTACCATCAAATTAGAATTGTTGAAGGTGACATTTGGAAGACAACATTCAAGACAAAACAAGGTTTGTTTCAATGGCTAGTTCTGCCTTTTGGTTTTTGTAATTCTCATGCTACCTTCATGTGTGTGGTGAATGATGTGTTAAGGCCATTTATTGATGACTTTTTTATAGCCTACTTAGATGATATCTTGATTTTCATTAAATCACGTGATGAACATGTCACACGTGTAAGAAAAGTACTTGATGTCTTAAGGAAATAATAATTGATTTTGAAGATGTCAAAATGTGAATTTCGTCAAACTTCTTTGATGTTCTTGGGGCATATTTTTGGAGGAGGTGAGTTGAACATAGACCCCTCTAAGGTTAAGGTCATTGTGAATTGTCCAATGCCCAAGAAAGTCACTGAGGTAAGAAGTTTTTTGGGAGCAACACAATATTGGAGGAAGTTTATTGTTAAAATTCTCTTCTATCACAACTCCATTTCATGCATTGACTAGTGTGAAAAAGGTATTCCAGTGGGGAGCCAAGCAACAAAAATAATTTGATTATTTGAAAGAGAAGGTCAGTTCATCCCTAGTACTTGCACTACGGGACTTGAGACAACCCTTTGAGATTCAAATTGATGCAAGTGACTATGCCATGGGCGCATTGCTTATGCGACATGGTAAGGCCATTTCATTTCATTTAGAAACTTTTAATTAACTATCCTACTTATGACAAGAAGCTTTATGCGTTGGTTCAAAGTGTCAAAAAGTGGAAACACTACTTAATGGGAAATGAAACCATCATACACACCAACCACCAACCATTGCAATACTTGTAATCACAAATTAAGTTGCAACAATCAAGGTACTTTCGATGGATGGGTTTCCTACAGAAATTCCACTTGGTCATCATGTGTAAAAAAGGTATATACAACAAGGTTGTTGATATGCTTCCTAGGGCTATTGGTAGTGCAACTAATTTACTCAAGAAAATTATGTTTTGCATGAAATTTATGTAGAGAAATATGCAATTGATAATGGCTTTCAAGATGTTTATGCAAACTTGAGTCAAGGAAACCAAGTAGAGGAATTGGATTACCATGTACATAATAAATTTTTGTATCATTTGGGAAAGCTTTGTATTCCACAGGGGGAGAGAGTGAACGTCATAAGGGAAGCACACACTTCTCTTATTACTGAAAATTTCGTTGTAAGAAAAAGAGTGTCACATCTGCAGAGGTATTGTTATTGGCCCTGTATGCTTAAAAGTGTCTCATGTTAGGTGCTAGTCTCATTATTTTATTGTAAAGGGAGCTCCTTGGAAACGAACGAATGGCGATTAGGGTTCAGGTCTTTTCCTCTCTGGCGGCCGCGCTCTCCTCTGAATCTCCCCCGCCGCAAATGCTTGGAGGCCCAACGCCATTTACCTCTGAATCAGAAGCCCAGTTCTGTGCATTGCTCGCTCAGTTCTCTCACTGTCTCGTAGCCCAGAAGCTGCCTCCGCCTCCATCTGATCGTCGGCAGCATGTTTTACATTGCGGATGCCCATACTGCCCCTCTGCGGCACTGCATGTGGATTCACGCGGTTGGTCTCAAGCTCCAAGACATCTGGATAGGTGTGCTGAGTCTAACCTTCTCTTTTCTCAGCACGTAGGGTACAGAGCAGGGTTCAGCTTGCAGTGGAAGCGCTTGCCTCCTTTTTACTGCTCTGTCTCCCTACCCTCAGTTTCGGATCTGAGATGGAGCGTCTATCTCCCCACGCAGGAGAAATGTCCTCCCCAACAGCTCCCAGGCAGACTTATTATTAAAGACGTTAAAAATCCTAACTCCATGTCAATACAGCAGTCCTCCAGGAGACACTCTGCCTCCTTTCAGATCCAAGTTTCAAATCCTTCAGGCAAGACCTCTCTGCATTGGGTTCGCTCCACAGATCAGGTGCAGACTCTCAAACTAATTCTGGAACGCCGGACGGGGATTCCCTCAGCCCTTCAGCAGCTTCTCTTCCGAGGTAAACAACTTGAAGATACTCTGTCCCTCTCTGCTTACAACATTAATAAGAATGACTCTTTAGTGCTCACTCTTCGTTTGAGAGGAGGTGATGTTGGTCAGTCATCTTCTGCTCCTTCCTTCTCATACAAAGATGCGGTTCACTCTGAGGCCCCCAAATCCCTTGAAGCCCTTAAACCAAAGCCTTTTTTGGTTGAAAAGCTTGAGGAGGTTCCCTCTGTTGAGTTAACCCATTCAAACATCGCTAATGATCTTCAAAAATTCGCTGAAAGAGCCATCATATGCAGATTCAACGGACTGTGGCCACGCTCTAAGGAACTCTATGATTGGATACATGCTAACTGGACTCACCATTGCAAAGTCAGCTTCTGTTCAAAGGGATACTTCATAGTTCTGTTTTATAATATTAAGCATTATGAAAAGGCTATTGAAGAAGGCCCTTGGTTCATGGGAACAGCTGGGCTCTTCTTAACTCCTTGGTTCCCAGATTTTGATCCAGCAACTGCTGTCATCACCAAGACACCTGTCTGGATCAGGCTTCCCAACTTGCCAGTCCATCTATGGCATATTAGAGTCTATAAAGCGATCGGCGACACCTTGGGAAGTTTTCTGATGGGAGATTATTGGCAGGAAAATAAAGGTCTCTACACATATGCCAGAATATGTGTGGAACTAGATTTAAGCAAGGGACTTCCAGACCAAATCAATCTCAAGATAAACAACTTTGTGTGGACTCAGACACTAGATTATGAGAACATGGCCTTCCGATGCTGTCATTGTCACCAAACAGGGCATCTGCAGAACTCATGCCCAGCTCTCCCGGCAAAACAGAAAAAGGTGCACATCTCCAAGCCCAAATCGAAACGATGGGCTCCTTGTTCTCCGCCTCCGGCTGAGGACTCTGATTCCTCAGCATCAGACGGAAATGATGCTGAATCGGATCAGAATCAGACAATGGACTCTCCCCCCGATGCTCCTTCGCATCCGCCCGATTCTGCCGTCGCTCAGAAACGCTCCCATGTGACCTCCTCTTCCGATTTTGATAAGGAGATCCCCCCTACGGAGAACTCCGGTCTTCAAGTTGTTTTGGCTCATTCACCCCAGGATGGATGGGTTAAAGTCAGTAAAAAGAAAGGGAAAAAACTTCGTGTAGAGACCTCTGCCCACTCGGGGTATTTTTTGGTCTTTTTGCTTCTTGTTATTTCTTGTTTTTCCATGCTTGTTTCTCTCCTTCTCCAGGACCGAGGTTGATAGTTTTATCATTTCCGGTTGCTGGTTTTCTGTTTCTCTTGATTGTATCATCAACTTGTACCATATTTCTGCTTAATAGAATCAGTCAAATTCAGAAGAAAAAAAAAAGTGTCTCATGTTTCATTAAAGTTTGTTCATTGTGCAAAGTCAGTGAGCCTAGCAATAGGAAGTTAGGATTGTACACACCACTTCTTGTACATTCACGTCCATGGAATAGTGTTTCTATGGATTTTGTAGGAGGTATTCCATTGTCAAAAAGAGGTCATGATTATTTGTATGTAGTTATGGATAGGTTAAACAATATTTGTATATTAATGCCATGTAAAAAGAAAATCACAACTGAATAAATAGCTCAACTATTCTTTCAGCATGTTTGGGTTCATTTTGGGTTGCCCACATCCATTGTTAGTGATCGAGATTCTCGATTTGATGGGAATTTTTGGTTAAGTTTGTGGGACTATGTGGATACCAAGTTGAAAAATAGTACAACCTTTCATCCACAAACAGATGGTCAAACCAAAGTGGTCAATTGGAAAATCTTACATCTTCTTCGAGGATACTGCAATAAGCATCCTAATTTGTGGGATGAAAACTTGCACTACATTTAGCATTCTTACAACCGTGCAAAACACTCCTCTACACAAACATCATGATTTGAGGCATGTCTTGGATACTTGCCTAGATCGCCATTGGATTTCATTTTTGCGAAGGATTTTTCTATTGATTTCCATAGCGACATAGACAAGCCAAGAATTTCATAGAACAAACTCAATTGATACATCAAACAGTAAAATATCAGCTTGAAAAGAGCCAATGCAAGTACAAAGCAAGGCACGAAAAACATCATGTGGATCACAAGTTCCAAGTTGGTGACAAATTTTGGCTTCACATTAGCAAAGAGAGGCTTCAAGGGGAAGTTAAAAAACTGAAACCAATCCATTATGGTCCTTTCATAATTTTGGAAAAGATTTGTGACAATTCCTTCAAGCTAGATTTGCCTTCATACATGCAAATTTACTCTATTGTTAATGTTGAGAACTGGAGGTTGTATGAGCCTCCATTGATTGAAGATAAAGGAGAAAATTTTCAGATTCCATCTATTGAAGGCTTTTCTACAGAATACCTTGATGAGCTTACACAATACACCATTCTTGACAGAATAACAAGGACATCAAAACGAGGGAGTGTAGACTACCTTTGTGTGGGGATTAAAGGTACAAATCCAAGCAATTCCAAATGGATCGAGATTGGAAAGGCATGGGTACTATACCCTCATCTATTGAACAAATAAAAGTGATATTTTGGGGTCTAAAATCTTCCATTTGGGAGGAGTGATCAAGTGATCAAAATTATGCTCAAAAATAAAAGTTGTCGGAATGGTGTGGAACATGAACGATCATGTAGATCTAATATTTCTAAATTCGGTGCAACTCATTTCGTGGAAACCTGACACTGTATGCTCCCAGAAACACATTATTTCCACTTTGTCAAACAGGGAATTTAAAAAAAAAAAAGGTGCAGGGACATTTTAGTCAGCAGCTCGTACTACTGACTAGGCATGCCCATGTGGTAGGTTGACTGGTCAAAAGAATCTTTCTCTAGCGAATAAGGTTGTGCCAAGTGGCTCTTCATCATTGGTTTGAAATTGAAACATTTCATTGGGTTATAGGCGACCAATCACAAGCTACCACGTTGCATAGCCAGGGACCGCCATGTGGTAGCTCGAGGCCCACCAAAATTTTGGTTAAGCTCCCAGAAGAATAGGCGGGGGTTGAACTCGCGACCTCCAAGCACTAGCACAGAGCCTTTACCACTACACCATCACAATGCTTCTTAATATGTAATGGTTTCAAATAGGTTTTGTTTTGACAATAAGTCTGCAATGGGGGAGGGGACCAGGGTCTAGCCCTAGCCCTGGTCACTATGCCTGGGGGCAGGGCCTTGGGCAGGAGGCTATCCCTGCGTCCCCACTAACTGCCATATCCCATGCCACCATCACCGCGACATGTGACCACCACCAATGCCGCATGCCAAGACTACCACACGACTGTCGTTGGTTTAGTTAACAGCGTTAACTACCTTGCAAGTCGCCGATGTGACCACCATGGAACTAACCACCAACGGTTAGTTAACCGTTCGGCGAGATTTTTTATATAAAAAAATATATGCGCCAATACAATGAATGATTTGAAATTTAGACTTAAGGTGTCATTGGGCATTTTAACTGTTTGAAAATTTCACCTAAAATTATGGGAAATTATCACCCAGTTAGCCTAATTAAGGGCGAAATTGTAGTACTGGTCCAGATTTTGGAGAAATTGTGGAGCGATTAGTGCCAAAACTTGGGGAAGCCATAACTTACTCAATTTTTGACCAAATTCGAAGCAAAAAGAGGCTACACAAGCTTTTTTGGGCATTTGGAAGCCATTGGAGCAGGTTTCAAAGCTGTTTGAGCATTGCAAATGTATGTAATCACACTTTTGAGCATAATAGAAGAGGGCCTAGCCATTGGAATATGGACCAAGGATATGTAGCTCAGGAGCGGTGAACTCATTCATTAAGTGTTGTTGTGTTGCTCTTTACAGTGATGTTCATGTATGTTAGATGCTACTATTCAGTTTTTTTTATGTTAATTTCTTCAATAAATGCACACAAAAACACATAAAATCTCATGGTTAACTTTCAATTCACCTCATAATTATCAAGAAATTTTTTTATATTCTAAATTGGAATTTAGCACATCAAACACTAATTTTCCCATTTAGATCAACTTCTTATATAAAAGCATTTTGCTAAATTTATAACCAATAAGTACATCTCCACCACTATTTTCATCAGGCATTTGTATTAATTTCACACAAATAGGTGTAAGTATTCACAAATATTTCGGATAATAATAACAATAATTCTAAATCTAAACATTCATTTGATATGAAAACCATATGATAAAATTTGGAAGAGACAGAATCAAACATACATTTTTCTCTTGCTTTGAATCAAAACCAAATTCTTCATTGGTCACAATAGTTGTACATCTATGTAAAAAGGTTAGTGAAATAAAGTATAAATATAGTCCATTCATATAAATATCATCTCTATCAAATCCATTAGATGCAGTGAAGGAAGCCACAACTAATGGGATGGTTACTAAGTGGACTAGGTAAGTGGCAACTATACAATAACATGTAATTTATATCTTACATTATACATAAATAGGATTTGTAAGCTAGTTTAGACTATGTATGATCCATAAATTACCATGGATATTCCATTGGACAATTCATCACAACATATTGATCAGGAGATCATGTGTTATGCTAAAAAATGAAAGTGCTAGAAACAGGACCGAACCTGAGCAACCGAAAAGGTCTCATCATTGCGATTACGACGCCATGAACAGTTCGAAAAAATGATGTCGTATGAGAAAGATTTCGCATTCTGTCTATTTTCCCAAATAGAAAAAAATTTGTGATTGGATGCCCAGTCAGCATGCAGGTACAGTAAGCAAGCATATTCTAGGGATTATTCCTTTTTCTCATAGCCAACAGGATTGCGCCACGTGGCATGTTGTGGGTTGTTTATTTTTGTTGTGAGAGATTGATTTTTGACCGTTTGATGGGTTTTGTTTGAACTGTCAGATGAGTGACACATGGCAAGCCTGGAGGCCACCACGTGTCCTCATGATGTAGTGGTAAAATTTGTCGATATCACAAGAATCGAAGCAGAGGCATCGGGCGCAGGCATCGGCAGCTTAACCATCCCGCCTAAAGCTTGTTACTTAACATCATATGACTTCTGCATTAATTTATGGCTTAACGAACTTACGAGAAGATTAAAAAAGGGGCCAACCCCAACCACCATAGCCGGAGGCTATGACAGAGACCCAAAGTTTTAAACTAGCGGAAATTCACTGTAACCTCTGGCGGAGGTTTTTCACTGCTCACATGGCAGGATTTATGGCATCAAATTCCATGGTTGGTGGAACCGTGCCACTCCGGGTTCCAAGCCACAAATGTGCAGTTTCAAACGGTAACCACGAAGTTAACGGTGGGGGTCGGTATGTGACCACCCTGCCTCCAAACTATTTAATTCCAGTGCTAACGGTCCATCAAAGTTGGAGCGCGCCCCTATTTTTAGGGTTTTCACTAAATTGAACTGCAGTTAAGTGCCTGTCTCCACTTTTAGTAGAGCTTTTCTAGCTGTCATTGGGAAAAATGCATGGGGAGGTCTATTTTCGACCAATTTTGGTGAAACAAGAGTCTACCTTGACTAATTTGAGCATTCTAGAGCCATTGGTGTAGAGAAAACAACCATTAGAGACATGTAAACACATTTAATTTACAATTTTTAGCATAATGACAAAGAGGGACATGCCATTAGGAGTTGGACTAGCAGATGTAGCCCAGAAGGGGTGAACTTCTTCATCATTACTACTGTGTAAAACTTATGTGTGATTGTACTTCTCTATTATACACTATCGTTAAGTGTTTTTTAAGGCTTATTTTCATTCTTAAAGTTCACTAATTCACTATATTTCATGGTTAAAACACTCATTCCTTAAGTAAACAAATGGAGACAAATTGTACATGTTTTTATTACTGAAAGGACACTTAGCACAGTAGAACTAATACACTCCTTTCAGATCAAGTTGGTATCAGAGCTAGAGTTTAATATTTTGTGTTTTTATGTGCAAATATTTGTTAACTGTTTGCAAGGGTTTTCATGCTTACTAGGCTCAAGCTTAAGAGAGGAGAAGGCAAATTGGTGGAACCAAGAGGTTCTCAAAGTGAGCCACAGAAAAGGAGGGCAATATTTCCACATTCTCCAGCACCTATCTCACCTCCAAAATAAGGAAGAAACATCAAGCATTCCTCCAGGAGAAGGAGAAATCCATGAAGAGATGGATCCCAAAGAGGAAGAAAGAGTGTACAGAAAAGCATTTCTTGACTTGACTGAAATGGTTAGAGTCATTTATCAAGAAAGAAATGAGAATTTAGAAGAAGAAAGGGTCCAAACTTCAAACGGAAGGATAAGGATCATCAGGAGGCCATAATGATGAAGATAAATCAAAGAAGGGCAATGGAGGAAATGGAGACAGTGGAAAGTTTCCATCATCACTGTCATCTTCATCCTCATCATCCTCTACTTCATCTTCAATACATCAGCCATACAAGTCAAACAACATGTGTAAACGTCCTTTTCTAAAACTTGATGTTAAGTTTGAATCGTCAATGTTTAATGGTGAATTCAATGCAGAAAAGCTTGATAATTGGATTAGGCAATTGGAGGTTTATTTGAGAATTTATAACCTTCATGATGATGATACCAAAATCGAACTAGCTTCATTGAGAATGGAAGGTGCAGCTCTTGTTTGGTGGGAAGCCAAGACAAAGGAGGAGATCAAGAAGCATGGTGAGATTATTTTATCATGGACTGATTTCATTACTGCAATAAAACAACAATTTTATCTATTAGATCACATGTATAAAGCCATAATGGACTGACAAATTTTTAAACAATTGAAAGGACAAAATGTACAAGTGTATACTCAAGAATTTAGGAGAAGAGCTCTTTTATTAGGAGTAGATTTGGAGAGCCAAGACACTTTGCTCAAGTATATAGGAGGCTTACATACCTACCTAAGACATACTATCATCATGTTTAACCCTACAACCCTATACGAGGTTTATGTTCAAGCCACACATTTAGAGGCAAGGGGAAAACAAAACTTAGATGAGAATGGGGAAAATGAGTTTAAAGGAAAATGGAAGAAAAAGAGAAATGCAAATATCAGAAAAGAGAAGGGAAAGTTCTTCCGCAAACACTGTTCTAAAACTAGCCATGATGAGGACCATTGTTGGAAACTTCATCCAGAGTTGAAACTAGAAAGTTTGAAGGCCAAAGAGAAAGCCAAGGAGAAAGGAAAAACCATTGCAATAGTTGAACAAGACTTAGGGTCAGATTCAGGAGATGAAACAAAAATCATAACTATGGGACTAAAGAACATTAAGGGGAAAGATATTCAAAATAAACCTATTTCTAGTATATCTAACTGTCACATATAATCTGCAAATGAAGAAGAGAGAATTGAGTTGTTTCATGTGAGGGTCATTTCCAAACATACCAAGGTTGACACATTGTTTGATAGTGGGTCACAAGAAAATTTAATCTTTGAAGACTTGGTCAAGAAACTTAATCTTGAGACCATTCCACATTTGAAACCATATCCACTTGGTTGGATTTATAAGGATGCAAATTTACAGGTTTCAAAGAAGTGCATATTTTTCTTTGCAATAACTGCACATTTCATTGACATAGTTGAATTATATGTTGTTCTTCTTGATATAACAGGTATGGTGTTGGGTAGTCCTTACTTGTATGACATGAAATAAATCTTCCATCGCCATGAGAACAAATACCATTTATTCAAAAATGGCAAGGATTATATTGTGAGAGCTCATTGCAAGAAACTAGACACTTCTTTAGTTAATGCAGGGCAAATGAAGAGGCTAGTCAATGGAAGCCAAAACTTGACATTGATGATGATTAAACAAAGAAATGTTTTACATAATCCTTTTCAAACAAATGATGATGTATCTAATGAATTGTTTCAGTTTGGAAGAAGGTAGTCTTTGAAAGAAGATAACAAGCAGTTGCAGCAGTCGACATTGGTGTTGAACGGTGCTGAAAACAAGGTGTCAGTGCAAGAAGTTGCAAAGGTCAAAGAGAGAGAAAATAAACTTGGCAAAGAAGGCACAGGATTCAGAAATGTTCATTGTTGGTTTCTGAAAGGCATGGTACAATGGCGAAGAAAATTGGTCAAGAATCGACACAAGTTCAAAGAAAATTCAGCATTGCCATAAGGACAGAGTGCAAGGTGAAAAGAATTCCAAGTTTCCTTTGATTTTAGACCAATGTAGAAACAAGATGTTTACTGCAAAGTTAGGTTGTTGCTCTGCAAGTTCAGAAAATGTGCAGCATGAAAGTGTCAAAGACAACAATGGTTAAATATTGAAAGTTCATGAAAAGCTCCAATTAATTAAATTAGGGAAATTTTAGTGGATAAATATTGGAAGAGTGGGGACACAGTATCCTAATCTTCATTTTCAGTAATCCAAAGAGCTTTTGGGGTCCAAAAGCTTCCTAGTGGGGAGGTGTGATCATGAGATCATGTGTTATGCTCAAAATTGAAAGTGCTCAAAATAGGTCCGAACCTAAGAGACCAGAAAGGTCTCGTCGTTGCGATTCTAGTGCCACAAATGCTTCGAAAAACTAATGTCGCATGAGGAAGATATCGTGTTTTGTCTGTTTTCCAAAACAACAAAAATTTTGTGACTGGATGCCCAGTCAACATGCAGGTACAGTGAGTAGGCATATTCTAGGGAATATTCCCTTTTCTCACAGCCAACAGGATTTTGCCATATGGCATGTTTTCAGTTGTTGATTTTTGTGGTGAGAGATGGCTTTTTCATCGTTTCATGGGTTTGGTTTGAACTGTCGGATGAGTGACACGTGGCAAGCCTAGAGGCTGCCACGTGTCCTCATGATACAGTGGTAAATTTTTTGGAGAGCACATGAATTGAACCACAGACCTCAGGCACGGGCACGGGCACGGGCAGCTTAACCATCCCACCTACAACTTGTTACTTAGCATCATATGACTTCCGCATTAATTTATGGTTTAACAAACCTATGGGCGAATAAAAAAAGGGGCCAGCCCCAACCACTATAACCAGCGGCTATGACCAAGACCCAAAGTTTTAAACCAGCGACGATTCACCGTAACCTCTGGCAGAGGTTTTGCACTGCACACATGGCGAGATTTATTGCATCAAATGCCACGGTTGGCAGAACTGTGCCACTCTGGGTTCCAAGCCACCAACGCGTAGTTTTAAACGGTAACCACGAAGTTAACAGAGAGGTTTGGTATGTGACCACCCCGCCTCCAAACTATTTAATGCCAGTGTTAATGGTCCATCAAATTTGGGGCGCGCCCCTATTTTTAGGGTTTTCACTAAATTAAACTGCAGTTAAGTGCCTATCTCCACTTTTAGTGGAGCTTTTCTAGCTTTCATTGTGAAAAATGCATGGGGAGGTCAATTTTCGACCAATTTTGGGGAAAAAAGAGTCTACCTAGACTAATTTTAGCATTCTGGAGCTATTGGTGCAAAGAAAGCAACCATTAGAGGCCTGTAAACACATGTAATTTACAATTTTGATCCTAATGACAAAGAGGGACATAACATTGGGAGTTGGACCAGCAGATGCAGCCCAGGAAGGGTGAACTTATTCATCATGCCTACTATGTAAAACTTATGTGTGATTGTATTTCTCTGTTATACACTACTATTCATTATTTCTTAAGGCTTATTTTCATGCTTAAAGTTCACTAATTAATCTATATTTCATGGTTAAAACACTCATTCCTTAAGAAAACAAATGGAGACAAATTGTACATGTTTTTATTACTGAAAGGACACTTAGCACAACAGAACTAAGAAACTCTTTTCAGATCACATATTTGATAAAATTATACTTAAAAATACAAATTCTACATTATTACAATCTTATTACACTTTATATTGTTAGATTTGTATATTACTATTAATAGCATAAGCACATGAAATACAATTATACAAAAAAAATGATCACACACACACACCTCACACAACATATGACTTGGGAAACCATTTCAAGAGAAAAACCCAATGGGAAGGTAAGGTTCCTCTACTGTCTTTCACTAAATAGAAAATGTTTGCAAGTACAAAGAAGTATGGCCTATGCCTTCTGGGATATTACAAGGAAAAAATCCTCTCCGTGTTATATATATCCTATCCCTATCAGATATTGTTTCTTAGTAATGAAACGAATGCACTTGAAAGAATGGAACCCATTTTGATCTTAGTGACATCATTATAATGCATCCTAATAGCCTACTAGTTTGACTACCTCAACTCTTAACCATAGTTACAATATCTACTATTCTAAAGTCTTCTTTATCATAATCAGGCGACTACCCCATTTTTCATGAATAATTGGGGCTAACATGACATCCTCTCAAATTATGGTGGTGAAAATAGGAAGATCGACTTTTGTTTCACATATAGACTCTGATTGACATGATTCTTGTGTTGCTGGAAATGTATCTATGTGTATAATAGTAAAATTATGGGTGAGGCTAAAGCAGAAAATTCGTGTCCCTAAAAAACATCATTTGATGCCTCAAAACACTGTCAAAAGGTTTCAAACCTCATCTTTCCAAACTAGGTCCCACCAGTAAAAATGGTCTTATGAGTTGATTCCTCCATTTTTTCCACTCTAAAAGAAATGAGATGGATGACAAACAATATAATGATCAAATATAAATTAATGCAAGAATAATAAATTTGTGAACCTTAAATTTTTTTATGACTATACCTAGAACAATATCAAGCTCATTCGAAGGAAACTTATTTGTGGAAGTCCCATATTTATTAGAATCCAGTGAGATTATCCCAGGTACAATATCCAAATGGGCCTATATTTTGAGAGAAATTTTTGCATTATTTGAAAACTATTTATTTGAAATAGGAGCAGTGTCTGCACCACATCGCACATTGATATCATATATACCATTAATGAATCCAATGGTATATTTAGAATGGTTCAATGAGTTAACATCCATGTGGTATCAAAATTAGTTTTTTGGCCTAGAGCCATACAAGCAGAATGCCTCATGCCAATATCCAGTGCACCTCCAACAAAAGGATTGTCCTTAGTGATTGGTCCAACATGGCTCTCGAGTCTCTCAATCACATCATCTGCAACATCTATAAAGGAAATTGAGACCATATGGTTTTTTCCCATTACATTGGCCATATATTTTTCATATTCAAACATTGGATATTCCAAGTGGATTATCATATACCACATTTGTAGCAATGGATGAAAAATTTGTATTAAAAATATGACTGGAGATGGACCCTAAATGGTTGCTTGTGTTTTAAACATCAACAAAGGAGTTCTCAATAAAAAAAATGGGTCCATTATTGTTAGATATTCTTTTGGTTCCTTTGTTTGATATTTCAACAATTTTTGTAGGTTGAGTATGATTCTAGAATCAAAGTCCTCCTAATAGTATGTATGTAATCATATGCCTCAACATCAATCTATTGAACATTGACCCGTGCACTCTTGTCAACATCCACATATAAAATTGTTAAAATTTCATTTCTAATAATATGTTCAACACCCATATGAAGATTGTAGGCTACAATAGGCACAATATCAATAGGAAATTCAATAGTAGGATGAAATAACTTAGATGATGGAACTTCATGAACTTCAATAGGTGGATATTCTATCTAAGAAATAAAACCCTTGATATTCTCAATATCTCTAATGATCTTGTCACCAGGAACATCTATAGATGCATCCTTGTTACTTTTAGTAATATTTGATCATGGAAATCAATAACATGAAATATTTATTGAAGGAATGTTTAGTTGCAAAGTCTTTTTCTAAGGGAAATGCTACAATAAATTTTATTTCCAACATAAATATCCCACTCACCTTTGGACTTGTAGATGGTGAAAAGAACGTAGACCTATTTGGAGGTTTGTATCATATACCATTCATAAGATCGTGTGCATTGACATGTGGAAACACATAGGGCATGGAATCAACTAGTGATAACATTTCAATAATAAATTTTAACATATAACATATAAACAAATTTTAGTATGCCCTTTAATATATTTGTATGTTAAAAAACCAATTTTTGGCATGTTGTTAAGAGAACCCCTTAGTATATATATGTGGTTGGAATTGGATGCCATGCACCACCAAGTTTCCAACTACTTAGTCTCTTCCTTCTCCTATCTCATAATCCCAACTAATCAAAATAAATTCCAACCATCCATATACAGTTTTAGAGCACGTGTTTCAATTCTTGATCCCTAGTACTACTTCAAGAAAATGCTACCTACTCAGTGCAATTAGACATAAACAAATATTTGATGTTAAGTGTGCACCATATATAAATTGACACTTGTGTCATCATACATAGCATTGAGATAGCATAAGAGTCGATCATTCTAATGGTATATTTGAGTGAACTGGATATATGCCATCCTACAATGAAATGGTTGTGGGAACTCATATGCGATAATATAAGCACTGAATGATTCAACAATAGGTTTAAGTGAAGTGGTTTCCTCATAAAGCCTTTTGGTGATCATAGTTACAATGAAGTGTTACAAATGACTAGTGTTGCCCCTTAACGGATAGGCCTCTTTCAAAATGACATCCAATTGCCTTGTAAGGTTGAAGCTTGACAAGAATTTAGATTCCTTTTTTTTGTTTAATTGGACAAAATTGGAATTTCCATTTTAATTTTAGGAATTTCATTTGAAATGTTCTAGATTTGAGATTTGGGTATTGAGAATCAATGCAATATTTAGATATTTTGAACATATTGCTAATACCCAAAATGTTTAATGTATAGGATCTATTATTACTAAATTCTGTTGGAAGCATCTTGGGTGAGCTTTATTTTTGAGGTAGTGAACAATGTTGGTTATATCTAAAAGGTATCATTTTATTTGATTAAAAGGGGAGAAATTTAGATCATTTATCACATGACTTGACCCAAACAACTACCATTCATATGTTGTAGGAAGCAAAAGCTCCAACCACTCATCAATTTTTTGTTGCACACTTTGGACGAGTACCTCTCAGATACGATGTGGGATTCCTAAAATGAAAAGGGGTTCCCCATGAACTTACAAATTTTCCTTGGTTGAATCCAAAGTACTATAATGCTCTTATACTGAAGGTGTTGTAAATGGAACAATTTTTCCAACATCTTGATACTTTTTCAGTTGGGAATTCATGACTTTTAATTTATTTTAAAAATTCTCCATGCAGAATTTTCTTGTATTTATGTTATAGTTATCCTTTATTCTCCTATTCTCTTCTAAGAACACCGAAGTCTAGAGATCTTCATTATTGATGGAAAATATAATGGGTTTGATGATGTTTGTTGTTTTCTATAGACGTTTTGAGGCTACTAAATATCTTAGATACAAGGACCCATCTCATCCGATCAATGCTTGCATGGAGGACTTGATGGCATAGATAACTTTAGAAGAAAAGATCAAATAAATGGCCGAAATTAAAAGATCTATTGCCACTATAAATGTTATGAAAAAACACTACAATGGTAAGATTGAGTGTACAAATTCACTTATCTCAAATTTCCCTTTTCCCTTTCATATTGTACAGTATAATGCAAATAGTTTACCAATACAAAAAATGTTCACCCAAATAATTGAACTAATACACTTTAAAAGCAATTTCAACATAAAATTATATACCCTATCTCAAATATTAATACTAATTAAAAATATATATAAAGTAATTATGGTTAAAAGATATATAATAACTCTAATCTAACATTGATAAATGGTGAATCGATCACTAGCTCCACTAGCTCCTATAACGGAGCTGGCTGAGGGTCTTCATAAGAGGATTCACCCGAAAATGTGTAGTAACGTATATTGATTGGGAGCAAGGTCACTTCAAAAATATATCAACTCTTTCTTTCTTCCCTTTCGCGTGATTTTGGGGCATCCACCGTTTCGGCAGGATATCTAGGAGACACGAGTTCTATTCCCACGCATCTCAGCGTGCAGAAGACGCTATGGTATTTGTCGAGGCTGTCCCGAGGAGTGGAAAGGTAAAGATTGACAGCTTCAAGTATCGATAAAATCGATCGATACAGCCAATAGGAATTATTCTTTAGAAAATGTTAGCACGGATTAATAAAGATTACGTTTAAAAAAATAAAAAAACTTATAAATTAATTTTGAATTATTTTCAAAATTTTAGAAAGATTATGATAAAATTTACGAGAAAACTGTCCAATGAGCTTTTCTGTGACTTCGGTAGACAACATCATAAATATCCAACTAGAAAACGCGCGTCACACTTTCAGACCGCATATACTACTTTTGTAATACAATTATTTATTGCAGTACAATAGGAAATATACTACTTTTGTAATACAATTATTTATTGCAGTACAATATGAAATAATGATATAAAGGGTATATTAAAAAGGAGTTGTGTAACAAAATGGACGAATTGTTGGATGGTTAAAATTAGTGGGAATTTGGGCAAAAAAAAATTTTAAGAAATTTTATAGTAACAATGTTTGAATCATGATTTTGATAATTTAAGAAATTTTACAGTAACAGTGTTTGAATCATGATTATGATTTTGATGGTGGAAATGGATTAAGCACCATCAAAAAAATCCAAAATATTAAAGTTTGATAGTTGTAATGTGGATTTACAAAAATCCTTGCTGAATTTTCTTAAAATCTTACTGGAATTTGCATAATTTTCAAGGTGAAAAAACAGTTTAGTTAGATTACAGCTATTAAAAAAACAAAGAAATGGAAATGGATTCAGCGCCATCAAAAACCTCTAGAGCACCCAAAATATTAAAGTTTGATAATTGTAACCAGGATTTACAAAAATCCCTGCCAAATTTTCTTAAGATCTTACCCAAATTTCCATAATTTTCAAAGTGAAAAAACAATCTAACTAAACTTTGGCTATTAAAAAAACAAATAAATACAAATACCATCATCTATAACGAGTATATGTCTGTAAGAATGAGACCTGCTTTATGGGTTATTTTTAGCTTTATGAATGTTAAAAATATTTTTTTTAAATATAAAAAACTGATACTTTCTTAATTTTAAAAACTCCAGATACATGATAAAAATGATTTAAAACAGTATTTTCCAAATATAAAAATTGTCAAAAAATTTCCGGTATTATCAAGCACTTGAAATGTTTAAAACTATATCATCTTATATCTAATATGAATGGCTTACTTCACCAAATTCTAACGAGAATGAGATATTTTAAACGAATTTAAATAAATCACTACGATTACTGTAATTATAATTAATTACAGTACAAAAAAGCTTATATGCAATTTATGAGAACGTGCTTTGAAAAGTGGAAACCATTTATTTTTTTTTTTTTTTTTCCAAAGCTTATGGGTTTTCTAATGCTGGACAAAATGATAAATTTTTATTATTTAAATCACATCTTTTAATACATAAATGAACCAGCTTCCGTAAAACCTTGTAACACTGAAAAATTATTACAAATTTATAAATCTATGATTGCAACAAATTCTGGATAAATTTGGGAAATGAGAAAAATAAAAAGTAGAACATTTAAACTAGGCTATTTCGTTTTCACAGAGAGGAATGTAGAAAAGGAGGAGCGTACTTCTCCGTGGCTTCATTGATTTCTGCTTGAAATCTTTTCATAGCGGCAGAGGGCAAGCAAACGGGAACCAATATCCCTTGCACCCCACTTGTATTTCGGAGCGGAATGAAGAAGCTGGACACGCCTGGCACTGCTCCCACTCCCCCCTTTGCAGGCCCTCCGTAGGCCGCTCTTCCCCATCCGAAATCCACATCCCCGAACCCGATTTTGGTAACGTCCGAAACCAGAAAGGCTCCCACCACTGTGAAGTGAGGGCGCCCTTCTAATTCCATCAAATCTATCACCGACCGCATGTACTCGTCGTTCACAGCCGTTTTCGCTTCGTTTATCAATTTCACCGCGAAAGACAGCGGTTTTCTTGCCAGCTCACCAGCAGTCGTCTTTGCACATGCGAGGCTGATCGCATTCCCGTAGAAGCCTTTAGGAAGCGGCGGGTCGAATCTGTTTCGAGTGTCCAACGGAAATATTAACCGAACTTCTTGCTCCGAAGGCAGTTGCAGAGCCCTGGTTCTCAAGCGCCACAAACACGCCGATAGAACTTCGAATGTGGGGTGTTTCTTGCCTTGCCCTACTGCTTGCCTCTTCAGCGACTCTATCTCCCTCGGTCCGAAAAAGAATGAATTGTGGCTCATCTCGTTCACAGGCACCATCTGCCCATCCTTGTCTTCGATTTGAGTGTACTCGTAAAGGGGGAATTTCACAGTCGGATTCGTCCGTGGGCGGAGGATTTCTCTTTTCCAAACGGGACGAACCGAAGGCCTCGATGCCCCATTCGCCATTTCTCCGACAGCTGTCATGAACTGAACGAGACCAACGGCGTCGGACATTGTGTGGTTCAACTGCAGGGCGAATATGAACCCCCCACATTTCAGCCTCGTTACCTGAAAGTTCATGATAACCAGTAAGCTCAGAAATAGAAATAGCAGCCAATGCAACTGGAGCGATACAATAATAAATTAATTGCATAAATGAATATTAATTGAATTGATGATATAGCATAAATGAAATAACCTGAATGAGAAGCAGAGGAGAGTTGGTAAGGCTTTGCGAGCCCGGCACGTCATGCAGCAGATCTTCCCAGCAGGGGAATGGCGGCTGAAGGTCTCCGAATTCCTCGAGAGCAACGTCGGCATCAGCTTCAATAAACAGCACGCCTTCGCTCGTGCAGTCCACCTGGAGCTTACCGGCGGGCGCGTCTCTGAGTCTTCCGGCAAAAGGATAATAGAACACCAAAGCCTTTGCCAGCCCTTCTCTGATAACTCTGGCAGGATCCTCACCATTCTTCGATGGGTCGAATCGATAGAACTGTACGACCGGAATATGAAATCTGAGACCGGCTTGATCATCGATATTGGAAAGGTACAGAGATTCTTTAGGAGTAGGTAAAGAAGGAGCGACCAGTACGGCCGGCTTTCTGACAACCTTGAATTGCAGAGATGCCATGACAGATTAAAGTTTCGACAGTCAACTGAAGCCTACGAATCCAGCAAGTCAGCAGACTGGAGACTGGAAGCAAAACAAATAGAGATGCAAGAGTTGAAGGCGGAGAAGGTGCTGTGACATTGGTGCAGAAGGTGTCACTATTTATAAGTATCTTGGCATTATCTCACCTGGCGGTCCAACACGGTTAGCCATGACAGGGACTTCACATTTAAAACGCACTCAGAAGTTTCCCAATAATTTCACATAGCCGAGCGTCCGCGGCATTTGATAAAAATGACACCAAGGGTTAGCCATGACAGGGACTTCACATTTAAAACGCACTTAGAAGTTTCCCAATAATTTCACATAGCCGAGAGTCCGCGGCATTTGATAAAAATGACACCAAGGTAGCTCCTTTTTTTACTCGGTTTGAACTTTGAATTTGATTATAAAAATCTCAGCGATGACAATTTACATTTATATAACGAAACCAGTTTTTCAGATCAAGTCAAAGTCAAATAATTGGAATGGTTCGTTAGAGAATCACAAATTGTGTGACACGTATACAACGCCTCAGGGACCATAATAAAAGGGCCGGGCCTGGCAAATTGTCGGGCTTATCCGAATCTCTCGGGTTCAAATTTTGTGGAGATGCGAAATTTCGTAGACCGCTACGGGAAACCATGACACACCTTCCTTTGTTCGTTTCCCCCAACTTTGTCGGATTGTTGGGAATATAATTTTTTAATTATTTAAATATCCAACTTTTTCGGATTATAGTTGAATCCTCAAACATTTTAACTATTTAAATTGAGTATTATTTAAACATCCAACTTTGTCGGATTATTTAAAGAAAATATCATTTCACAAGTCTCGTTTTCTAAGTTTCTTTTCCCAAAAATCTGATAAGAGATTGGATGTGAACTATCCAATTAAGACGAATAATTAGGGTGTGTAATTCAACGTTGACAGATACGATCATTATATCTATGCCAGAAAGGTTCACAGGGTCAAAAGTCACAATTATTACAAGGATCTAGGGCCACAAATTATGTCAACACAGTAATGATATGAATGTACATTTCATATTTATTTAAGTATAAGATAGTTTTTTTATGGCGAGCCTTATTTCCACTGCCATAGGCCCATAAATGTGCACAGGCAGGAAATGCTCACCGCACGATGATCACCATTTTTTATAGTATTTTATTTTAGTTTATTCTTTTCTTGAATATTTTTAAAAATAAAAATTTGAATATCTAAAAGTCGTTGGAATTCTAATTCCTTCGAATCGAAGTGTTATTTTTCTCGTTTTAGCTTATTCTTTTCTAAATATCTTAAAAAATAAAATGAATATCAAAGTGGTTGGAATTCTAACTCCTTAGAATCGAAGTGAAGTTTTTTAATGCCCATCTTTATGATAATATATATTATGTTAGGAGCTGTGAAAGCATTTCCACTCACCATTAATTCAACTATAGATTAATTGAGAATAGGTATTTTTTTAATGCCCATCTTTATGATAATATATATTATGTTAGGAGCTGTGAAAGCATTTCCACTCACCATTAATTCAACTATACATTAATTGAGAATAGGTATAGGTTGGGAGGTGATTCAACATCCTTTTAAATATCGAGTTGTCAATTTAGTATGTATAGCAATACCTGGTTGTTTTTATTAAGAAAAAGTTAAGGCTATACGGGACATTCTTTATAAATCTCAAAAGGAAGTTATCATATATATATATTCTTAATGAATTTAAATTTTAGCTATAAAAACATAGGTATATAAATGGTGTTATGAAAAAATACTTCACTAAAAAATAAAGAACAAAATTAAAATAAATACTTAGCAAGAGTAATAGAAGTTTTAATATAAGAAGAAGTTTCAATATAAGAAGTGTACATATTTTAGTTTCTCCAAGAAAGGTAGATAAGTTTTTTAATTAGGTTATAATGGATGAGATTTTGAGTGATTAAGAATTTCATGAGCAAATAGACTCCCACACATTGGATTAAAGAGTAGTTTACTTATTTTTCTCATTTTTGAAGGCTTAAAACGTATCTTCCACTTTCCATTGCATTTTGGTTGCAAATTTATTTTTCCTTAAATATTTTGTTGAGTCAAGGAATTTAGCCTTCACCCTTAACAGTCATCGTGGTGAACAAATGCATGACTTCCCCAATATTATTTTCATATTGATCTAAACAGTTCCTAAGCTCCTCAATCTCACCACACAAGAAACAATGATCATTATGATACATAATTTCTCCTAGATTAACCTTCTCTAGACATTGGTTGTCCAATTTCCTTTCTTCCTCTCCTCAACACAAGTGAAAACTAGAATTCTCACTAAGGTAAATTAAGAATCGGTATATAAGGCACTTAAATTCCTTGTTATGCATCCCAAATGTAGCTCTAATTTATTGGCTTGAAACAAGAAACAGTGATCCTTAACTAAAAATTATAGGTTCACGAACAAGAGGATTAAGAAAAGTAGTGTGAGGGATGATATATTCCTTCATGGATTTAGAATGAGCTATGTCAAAGGGGCCCTGGGGATTTATTTCTCATATCCTTCACACGGTGATGAGGTGGTAAGTGGTTGGGGAAAATTTTCCCCTTCAGTGCCATCTAGAGCAACCTCCTCATATTGATGCATCAATTATACAACATTGGTTATAATAGGAGTAGGAAAGATAATTTGGTCACCTTCAACCGTCCTTTAAACCAATATTTTTGAAGTGAGGAAGTAATATTTTTTTCCACATAATCCACCACTTCATTGAGCTCATGCATTACATGGAGGAAAGAGAATGATGTGAATAACTAGAGAAGTTTCTCTCTCAACAATATTAAGTGTTCTTAATTCCTTTCGAACTTTTCCCAATAATAAAATCCAAATATGGGGCCTAGTCTCTAATTATAGTGTTATTGAAGGTGTTATGATTGATAACACACCAAATCTTGATATGTAAACTGTCATGGATATTCCACTTGGCAATTCCTCATAACAAATCTGATAAAATTATACTTAAAATATTAAATTTACATTCTGATGGACTATTTCTCTTTAGATTTCTAGATCTCTAAATTATTGTTGATTTCCTATTCATGCAAATTATATTTATGCAAAAAATAGATAACAATGAAATAAAAACTCACAAACCATAATTAACACAAGATATATCCAAGGAAGCCCTTAGAATAAAAAAACCCACTTGGAAGGTGAGGCTTCTCTACAATGTTTCTCTAAATAGAAAATAAATGATTTTCTCACTAGTCATCATGGAATTTTCGCTATAACTTTTCTTTGTTGAAGTTTCAACCCATGAAATTGTTACCACATGGAGGAAATATCTTGATGAAATTTTGGTTACAATTTCAGGTCTTGTTTCACCATATTTTCAGTGACATGGTCCAAGGAAGTTAGGGTTTTTGTATGCTCCAAAATTTAGTCTCAAAAGGTGTCTCAAGGAAAATCATCATAACTTCCTCTTCGAGCATTGGATTTGAGTTGCATAAAATGTGACTAAAATCTCATGTATTGTAGTTTCCTAGGTATGTGTTTGAGGGCCGAAGGTCAAAAAAGGGACATGTGTCATCACATACAAGTTCGATCTAATGAACCAGTCCATAATCAAGGCATCATGAGAGATTCAACATAAATTTATCTTCAAGAATCCAATCTCAATCTAACTAGTGGGGTTGAAAATAAAACACGTAGGGCTACCACATAACACAATTTCATACCTTGGGATTCCAAAATCACAAAGACACGATAGTTTCAATTCCAACCTTATCAACAAGCTCAAAATCAAGCTGTAAAAGGTGTGTATTTTTAAATTTGCATAAATTTTGTTTGAAAAATCAGTTTGAATTGATTTAAAGGGAATAATGAAGCATATATATCATTAATTGGTTCCAAAATTCTTCCCAAAAAAAAAATTCTACACCCATTAAGCCCTTAGAAATATCTACCATGACATACGAAGAGGAAGAAATGCAACATGACATATCAAAAATATGGAACCAAGTGCAACAATTTTGCTCTCACAAAGAGAAACCAAAGTTGAAATAAAAGGGAACATGGATAATTTAAAATGGGACATGGATGGTTTAATATGGGACATGGGAGGTTTAAAAGTAGACATGGAAGGTTTAGAAAAGTTGCTACAAGAAAGGATTCCTAATGGTGATAAGGTATTCCATGAAACTCATGAT
The DNA here is from genome assembly GCA_034641835.2 of Pinus albicaulis. Lineage (NCBI taxonomy): Eukaryota > Viridiplantae > Streptophyta > Pinopsida > Pinales > Pinaceae > Pinus > Pinus albicaulis. The sequence goes on along the minus strand of CM076577.1, from coordinate 1,081,110,836 downwards.
GAAAACAAAAGCAGTGTGAATGATGATTTTAGAGAATCCAACTTTGGGATGAAGATCAACCATATTCCAAAGATTAGGAGTAGGCAAGGAAGGAGCGACCAGGATGGTCGGCTTTTTTACAGCCTTGAATTGCAGAGATGCCATGACAGATTAAAGTTTTGACAGTCAACCAAAGCTTAAGAATCCAACAAATCAGAAGACTAGAGACTGGAAGAAAAACAAATAGAGATGCAAGAGGTGAAGTCGGAGAAGGTGTTGTGACATTGGTGCAGAAGGTGTCACTATTTATAAGGATATTGGCATTACCTCACTTGACGGGCCAACACGGTTGGCCATGACAGGGAGTTCCACTTTTAAAATGCACTTAGAAATTTCCCAATAATTTCACATAGTCGAGCATCTGCGAAATTTCGATAAATATGACACCAAGATAGCTCCTCTTTCAGATGGGAACTCGGTTGGAACTTTGAATTTGAATATAAAAATCTCAACGATCAGAATTTACATTTATAAAGCAAAACCACATAATCAGATCAAGTCAAATAATTGGAATGGTTAGTTAGAGAATCACAAATTGTGTGACATGTATACAACGCCTCAGGGACCATAACAAAAAAAGCCCGGTGAATTGTTTGTCTTATCCAAATCTCTCGGATTCAAATTTTGTAGAGATGCAAAATTTTGGAGACCGCTACAGGAAACCATGACACACCTTCCTTTGTTTGTTTCCTCCAACTTTTTCGGATGGTTGGGAATATAATTTTTTAATTATTTAAATATCCAACTTTTTCGAATTATTTGTGAACCCTCAAACATTTTAACTATTTAAATGGAGTATTATTTAAACAACCAATTTTGTCGGATTATTGGTGAATTTTAAAATATTTTAACCATTCAAAGAAAGTATCGTTTCACAAGTCTCGTTTTCTAAGTTACTTTTCCCAAAAATGTGATAAGAGATTAGATGTGACCTATCCAATTAGAAGACGAATAATTAGGATGTGTAATTCAATGTTGACAGATACAATCATTATATTATGTTCCCCATCATATTTATGCAAGAAAAGTTCACAGGGTCAAAAGTCACAATTATTACAAGGATTTAGGGTCACAATTTATGTCATAATTTTGTAAGATAATTTCAACGCTTTTTTTTTGTGTAAATCGGCAGTTGTATTAGATCAAAAATATAGTACATAGTATTACAAAAAGGGCCTTCTTGTCCCAGAAAAAAAAGAGACGCAGAGGGCAAGGCCTACCAACGAGATACTTCCATAGACACAGACAGAGACACAGACACTTATAAGCCATAACAGGCCAGAAGTCAAACTGTAACATATTACAAAACTGATCCTTTTACAGGACCGAGAAACTGGGAAACTGGTCAGTCCAACCGGGCTGCCTTAAAAACAAAAACAACATAAACATAGACCAACTATAGCCAAGGACACAACTTAAAAATACTAACAGCCAGGACTTTCATCCTTACTGTTTCTGTTCTTCTCTGGAGGGTCTCCTCCATCACTTGGCCCGACATTTTCCACGTGATTAGGTGTGCTACGAGGCTTGCACTGGCAGATGATAGTGGTCCGGTTTTTCTCCTCCGGCAGCTAGATCAAAATGTTCAGTACATACTTCAGATAAATCTCGAAGAGCCTGACAAACCCCTCAAGCCGCTTCGACTGGGCTTTCATCTCTTCTACCAGAGATTTCAAAGCGACTTCTAGGCTATCAAGCCTAGCCGAGTTTTTTGTCGAAGCGAGGGTGTCGGCCAGGTACGCATCCTTGTGAGCCACCTCCTGCATGTTGAGCGCTTTGGCTAACATGGTCTTCATTTTCTAGGCCGTGCGTTTGGTGCGCAGAAATTGGGTAGACCTGGTGGTCAGAGTACCCAGGTCTTTTAACCAGTCCACTTCTTCACGAATATCCCTGTCATCCACTCTCTTGCTTGCTTTGTCCACTTTGATTTGCAGCATGTCAATTTTCTGTTTCCCCTATGGGAAACAGAGGAATTGAAGCCTTCCTCCACCTCCTTCAGTTCACGGGTATCTTTGGAGCTCCAAAGGATGCGCTTCTCCATATTGCAATGCCACCCTCTCACACTCAGCTTACTAAAACCATGACTTCGCTCTCGATCTTTAGGAATGTGACAGAGGAAGGGCCGCAGAAAATCACAGGTATCATCTCTGCTCCCTAGACTAGTATTTATAATTTGATTACCGGTACTCGAGACCAAGAAATGAAATGAACTCCCTTTCTCTTCCTTACTCCTGAAAGGCTAATCAGCTGACAGATGATGGATATTATGCCGATCCATTCGGTCTGTTTCGCACTGGTTGTCACGCTTTTTCTTAATTACATTTTTCCACCTCTGCAGTTTATCGGAGTTGGGGTACTGTCCTTTTTCAGTAAGGAAAATGTCCCACACTCGACCACATAAACCAAAGGACCTCGGGCTTAGAAACTACTGCTGTGAATTACTATATGTGCAGGACTTCATCTAACATTAATGATCAGTTTCGTGAGACCTGTCTGCACTTCCTGATGAACCAGTTAGGTCCTTAACGACAATCTGATTACACTCCTCTCTCAAATTATCACACAGCATGTCCTACCAACAGGTGTCAAGGACAATCTCCAGGTTGTCCACCGCACGATTTGCAAGGACATCTGCCATAGAATTTGCTGAGCACCTAACAGCCTGAAGCACTCCTCCTTGGAGATTAGAGAGATGGATATGAATGTACATTTCGTATTTTTTTAGTGAAAGATAGTCTTTTATACTATTTTTTTTTAAAGCTTATTCTTTTCTTAAATATTTTTTAAAAATAAAAAATTGAATATCTAAAAGTGGTTGGAATTCTAATTCCTTAGAATCGAAGTGTTATTTTTCTTGTTTTAGCTTATGCTTTTCTTGAATATGTTTTAAAAATTTAAAAAATTGAATATCAAAGTGAAAACTATAATTCTCACCAAGGAAAAATAAGAAGCGTATATAAGACACTTAAATTCCTTGTTATGCATCCCAAATTTAGCTCTAATTTATTGGCTTGGAACAAGAAACGTTAATCCTTAACTAAAAATTATATGTTCACGAACAAGAGGATTAAGCAAATAAGTGTGAGGGATGATATATTCCTTCATAGCTTTAGAATGAGCTATGTCAAAGGGGCCCTTGGGATTCATTTCTCATATCCTTCACATGGTGATAAGGTGGTGAGTGGTTGGGGAAAGTTTTCCACTTCGGTGCCATCCAGAGAAACCTCCTCATATTGATGCATCAATTATAAGACATTGGTTATAATAGGAGTAGGAAAGATACTTTGGTCACCTTGGGTTATCTTTTAAACCAATATTATTTGAAGTCGAGAAGTGATATATTTTTCCACTTAATCCACCTCTTCATTGAGCTCATGCATTACATGGAGGAAAGAGAATGATGTGAATAACAAGAGAAGTTTCTCTCTCAATAATATTAAATGTTCTTAATTCCTTTCGAAATTATCCCAATAATAAAATCGAAATATGGGGCCTAGTCTCTAATTATAGTGTTATTGAAGGTGTTATGATTGATAACACGCCAAATCTTGATATTTAAATTGTCGCAGATATTCCACTTGACAATTCCTCATAACAGATCTGATAAAATTATAATTAAAATATGAAATCTACATTATGAGGGATTATTTCTCTTTAGATTTCCAAATCTCTAAGTTATTGTTTATTTCCTATGCTTGCAAATTATATTTATGAAAAAAATAGATAACAGTAAAATAAAAAATCACAATCCATAAGTAACACAAGATATATCCAAGGAATCCCTTCAAAAAAAAAACCCAGATGGAAGGTGAGGCTCCTCTGCTATGTTTCTATAAATAGAAAATAAATGCATGTGCAAAGAAGTAAGGCATATGGCTAGTGGGCTACTATAGTGCACAAATCCTCTCTATGTTTTTGCTCACTAATCATCATGGAATTTTCTCTATAACTTTTATTTGTTGAACCTTCAACCCATGAAATTGTTACCACATGGAGGAAATATATTGACGAAAATTTGGTTATAACTGCAGGTCTTGTTTCACCATATTTCAGTGATATGGTCCAAGGAATTTAGGGTTTTTGTATGCTCCAGAATTTAGTCTCAAAAGGTGTCTCAAGGAAAATCGTCATAACTTCCTCTTTGAGCATTGGATTTGAATTGCATAAAATGTGACTAAAATTTCATGTATTATAGTTTCTTAGGTATGTGTTTGAGGGTTTAAGGTTAAAAAAGGGACATGTGTCATCACATACAAGTTCGATCTAATGAACTAGTCCATAATCAAATCATCATGAGAGATTTGACATAATTTTATCTTCAAGAATCCAATCTCAGTCCAACTAGTGGGGTTGAAAAGAATACACATAGGGCTACCACGTAATACAATTTTAGACCTTGGGATTGAAAAATCACAAATACACAATAATTTCAAGTCCAACCTTATCAACAAGCTCAAAATAAATCTCTAAAAGGTGTGTATTTTTAAATTTACATAAATTTTGTTTGAAAAATTAGTTTTAAGTGATTCAAAGGGAATAATGAAGCATATATAGCATTAATTGGTTCCAAAATTCCTCAAAAAAAAAAACTACACCTATTAAGCCCTTAGAGATATCTACCATGACATATGAAGAGGAAGAAATGCAACATGACATATCGAAATTATGGGACCAAGTGCAACAATTTCTCTATCACAAAGAGAAACCTAAGTTGAAATAAAAGGGAACATGGATCGTTTAAAGTGGGAAATGGATGGTTTAAAATGGGACATGGGAGATTTAAAATCAAACATGGAAGGTTTGAAAATTTTGCTACTAGGAAGGCTTCCTAATGGTGATAAGGTAGTCCATGAAACTCATGATGAAAACAAAAGCAGTGTGACTGATGATTTTAGAGAATCCAACTTTGGGATGAAGATAAACCATATTCTAAATATCGATATGAGAAATTTTGTTGACAAGGATCTAGTAACATGGATGTTATAGATGGAGAATTTGTTTGATCTACACAATGTGGAACACACACAAAAGTTATGCATTGTGTCTTTATATTTAGAACCCTATCAGTTTGTGTGGTATCAATGGCTTTGTTATTGTAAATCAATTGTAACTTGGAAAATTTTTATGGAGGAATTTATCGTGCATTATGAGGATACAAAGAGCAATACCTTCTTTATCCAATTGATAAATATCAAACAAAAGGGTTAAGTGGGGAGCACATTAACAAATTCCAAAGATTGAATACCAAGGTAAATTATATTGCAGAGGAAATTTGATTGATGTCTTCATAGGGACCTTAAAGGATAAAATCCAACACGAGGTTCACCTTTAGGAACCTAAGTCGTTGGAGAATGCATTCAGGGTGGCTTGAAAATTGAAATAAAAATTATGGCAACAAGGAGCTCTACCACTCACAACTATAAATATGGAAGTGTTTCCACTCCTAGACACTCACAACCTACAAGGTTGACACCACAAAATTTTTAGGAAAAAAGATAAAAATGGGCTTTATTATAGTTGTGATAGAAAATATGCTAAAGGTCATAATTAGTTCAAAAATAATGTGAAGAGGAGGAAGAAAAGGAATGATAAACATTGAATGAAGAAGATACATAGTAGGAACCATCCCCATGGGCTGATAAATAAGAAATGAATCTAAACATATCTTATAATGCATTGACAAGAATTACCACTCCTCAAACTCTCAAGATAGAAGGATATATCAAGAATAAAAAGGTAATAGTGTTGATTGATTCAGGTAGTACTCAAAATTTTATTCATTAAAAGATAGCCAAGGATTTGAATTGCTTTCTTTATCCAACACCAAAGTGTCAAGTGATGGTTGAAAATGGAGGACCTATAAATTTCTCAAGGAAGTGCCATAATATCAATCTAACCATGGGGGAATATTTATTGAATATTTCAATTCTTTCCATTCAAATGGGTAGTGTGGATGTTGTATTAGGAGTCCAATGGTTACAATCTTTGGGGATGATAACTTTTAATTTTCAAGAAATTTTCTTGAATTTTTTCTTAGAAGAAAGGAAATTGAATTAAAGGGTATCATAGGGAAATATGGGAAGATAATCATTTGTAATGGCATGAAAAATATTTTTAAGAAGGAACACTGAGGGGTAATTTCATGAATATTTTCACTAGATGTTCAAACATCTAAGTCATCCATTTCTCCAGATTTCAAAAGAGTCCTTGACAATGATTCCAAATTAAACTAGACTTCCAAAGGTCTCCTACCTATTCATGATCATGTTCATGGTATTCACTTGATTCAAAGAAGTTTTCCTCCAAGAATTAGAAATTACAAATATTTATATGCCCGAAAGAGTGAAATTAAACACGTGGTTGCAAAAATGTTAGAGGTAGGTATAATTCATCATAACCAAAGTTATTTATCTTCTCCAATAGTATTGGTGCATAATAAGGATGGATCATGGGATATGTGTATGTATTATAGAGAGCTCAACACACTCACAATTAAAGATAAGTTTCCCATTCCTATCATTGATGAATTGTTTGATGAACTACATGGAGCAATTTACTCCACCAAGCTAGATCTTTCTTTAGGATATCATCGAATTAGAATGAAGATAGAAGAAATTCCCAAACTAACATTTAAAATTCATGTGGGTAATTATTAATTTTGGTCATTCCTTCCACTTTCAAACCCTTCCTTATAAATTTGTGTTAGTATTTTTTGATGATATACTAATCTAAAAAAAGTCTTGGAAAGATAATGTTCAACATTTTGACAATGCCCGCAAACTATTGGAGGAGAAAAAATTATATGAAAAACCATCCAAATGTTTCTTTGGGGTATAGGAAGTGGAATATTTGGGTCATATTGTATCTCATGAGGGTATTAATGTATACCCTAAAAGAATTAAATCCATCAAAGAATAGAAAATACCCACAATCTTAAGGCATCTTCGAATATTTCTTGGGTTGAAAGGGAATTATCAAAAGTTTCTTAAGAACTATGGGAAAATAGTAGCACCTATAACAACATTACTGAAGAAAGATGCAATTTTTTGGACTCAAGAAGAAACTAAGGCCTTTAAACTTCTTAAAAAGGAAATGTGTTGAGCTTCGATCTTAGCTACACCAAACTTTTAAAAATCCTTAATTGTGGAATGTGATGCCTCAAGAAATGGAGTTGGTGTTGTTTTAATGCGAGAAGGAAGACCCTTTGTTTTTGAAATTCATCCAATCAAGGGAATGTATTTACGGAAACCTATTTATGAGAAGTAAATTTTAGAAATACCACATGCATTGAAGTGATGGTACCCTTATGTTAGTGTAAATATTTTGGAAAATTTTACCAAAAATGATTCACTCAAGTCACTACTGACAAGTGAACCTAAAAAAAATATGTGGCTACTTTTATGCTTTAGATCTGCAATAAAAATGACAAAACCTTGCAATAAAATATCTGATGGAAGCCCAAAACATATAGTAGCAAAAAAATAGAAGTGTAATAACCCAATAGAAATTTTTTTAAATGAATTATGATTTTATTGAAACATCTGGTGAAGAATATTTACAATATGGGTCTGTAAATCCTCCTCTATGGGATGGGTCTTTTTGATGTCCTTGTGCTTCAATGATATTTTTATTCTCTCTCAAATATGTAGAAAAACCCAAAAGCAAGTTGGAACTCAAGTGGGATCTCAAATGCAATAAGAAGATAATGGTGACGACGATAATGATCATGGTGAAGAATAAATGGAAGACCCTCTTATTTATAACAAAGTATTGAATTAAATTAGGAATTGGAAAATAATAAAATATTATTTACCAAATCAAAATCTAGTCGTCGAGAATACTTTATTATAATTTTTGGAGAGGGAAAAAATATTCAAAAGGGTTAAATATATTTATTTAGAAAATGGTTGAAGTAATTAACAAATAAAATGATTTATTAATTACTTTGTGAGAATTAAGAAAAATGTGAAAACGAAATAATTATTAAAGAATGGTTTAAAAATTATTCCAAAAATAGGAATAAGGAATAATAAATAAATAGTGATTTATTTGATTATTCCAAGGTAATTGAGTCAAATGTATTAAGAAATAATTATCAATTTTTTTTTAATAATTATTCCTAGACAAAATTAAATAAATAACGATTTATTCAATTATTCTTATGGTTTTTTTTTTTAACATAAATAATATGATAAAAATGGTTTACTTAATTATTTCCTATCGTGAAATTGATTTTACTATAGTAAAATTAATTCTACATGGTTTATTCTGATAAACCTAGTTATAAATGGCCACGTGATCAATTTTTAGGTGATAACATATTTTCCCCCAAACTAGTCAAGGGAAAATCATATGACCGAAATACGTTGTAGGTTACACTTCCACGAAACACCAAAGGGGAGAGAGAGAGAGAGAGAGAGAGAGAGAGAGACGAAACACCAAAGGGGATTCAGAGAGAGAGAGAGAGAGTTGAAGAAATGCAAGGAATGACAGAGGAATCGAGGGGGTGATACCAAATAAATTGATATAAATATCTTTTTATTTTTTAGTACATGATCTCAATTGAGGCGGGGGAGGCATTCCCATGCCCGCCGAGATAACTGAGTGAAAATAATAATGATGTGCCCTACAATGTGGGAATGAGCTACAAAGTACATCATACATGATACATGATATGTTGGCATCAATGGGCCAGAATGTGATACAATGATACAATGAGTCCCATATACATAATGTGCCCAGAAAAAAAAAGGCTGGGACTTAATACAGTAACATCTGAATACATGAAACATAATGCCCCTCAAGATGACATGGTGAGGAGAGATCACAAAAAAAGAATCTCTGCTGAACATGAAAGGGATCTAAATATATAAATGGACATCTGAAGGAGACATGCATATTGTGGGTGCTGCAAGCAGGTGAAGCCAAACCGGTCAAATATATGGAACTGCATCTAAAGCTGGATCACGAGTTGTTGTCATCTGGGTATGTGGGGGGCTACCTGAAGGGACACCCAGTCATGAGGTCTGAAACAACTCTCACACACCCAAGGAATTTTAGGACACTCTACTAGATCACTATACCATCCAGTGTACGATACTCGATCGTGCAATAATGAGTTAGAGCCGAGCATGGGAGAAACAACCAAGTCAAAGGGAAATGATGATTCCCTTTGCTTGACCCGAGGCACCAAAAAACAATGAAGGTTATAACCAAGGTACACCGCCCTCCATACCACTCTCCTAGAATAAATGTGTTGAAGTTGACAAAAGAGGGCCCGCCAGAGTTGAGGCGTGAGGAATCCTAACCAAAGGGCTGAGGGATCATAGTAAAGTCACTGATGGACTTACACCACGAACGATGATGGAAGTAAAAAAGATAAGTGGTGGACTGAAGACTTCCCTTGTCAAAGCAGAATATGCATGGTTGACCTGGCAGGGACTAACTAGATTCCATAGGGGATGGTCAATTACTCAGATGGAGGCTTTTCAAAGACATAAAAATATAGCTGGATGAAATATATGAGAAAAATGGGATGAATGCGAAGCAAATATGGATGGAACAATGCAACTGGACTCAATGGGACTCAGAACAGACTTCATGGATGCACGTGTGACTCATCTCTGATGCTTTGAACAAGGGTGACTCGATTATGTTTCCACATGGGGGAGGCTCAGAGGGGACCATAAAAATGTGAGTAAATAGTGGTCACTCATGATAAAAATTGACACATGAACCAAAAATTGGAAAGGTAAAGTGGTACTAGATTACGGGCGACTCATATGACGAAATTTGATTTTAATAGGTGACAAAGTGAGACCTCATGGAAAAAATGGCTTCCTTGTGAAGTTTCAAATTACCAAATTAAAAAGAGACCCATTATAGAACTTGGTGAGTGCTTTCTAATGGTGTTGACGGTTCAGAAAACCAATCTATGGTTTGGTCACAATGAGCGATAGAAAAACTAGGGTTTTTCTTATAAAAAGGATTCTTGCCTCACAATCCAATTCATTTTCATAGTGAGTAGTTGGAGAATTTGGAGAGGAATAGAAGGCCCTAAATATTGAGTATATCATAGCAGACAAACTGACCATTAGAATTTGGATCTGCGACTTTCGGGCAGGTTACCTTACTTGTCTAAAAATGACCTTAATGCTTCTTGGAAGGATGGTTCCTGGTGAAGAATTAAGGAAAGAGTAACATGAGAATGAACTACTAGATAAGGTCGAGGATCATCCCCACCCACCAAGTCAAACATGGGGAATGAGTGTTAAGTGTGGCATCACCTATATTAGTATGTTTCAATGTATGGTATGAATCATCTATGATGTCTGATGTGTATATCTCTCATTGAAGAGGTGGTTAGGAAAAACTATCCAAGTAATGAAAGGATATTTGATCATACCTAGATCGTTGGGGCTAGGCTAAGACTTATGTTAATTATGTGAGAAAGTGGATAGTAATGCCATCATGCCCCAAAGCATGAGATATCCCCCCCCAACATATGATGATGGAGGGGATTTATCGGGTATGCAAAGGTGGGAATGATGCCCCTAACTGGATGATTTTTTCGACATGCCGAATTTATTTAGAATAGTGGACACTAAACACATTTTGATTATGTGGTTTTCCATTTTCTGTTTATGGTTGTCTTCATGTGGGAATAATTTTTATGGGTGCAGTATCAGAAAGGAAATGGTGGATTACCAATATTACTTGGAACTGCATATATGAATCAAATGGACTAAATTTCCATGTTCACATACATTGTATCACTATACCAAAGAATGGCTTTAGATAATGAACTAATTATCACCTAAATGACACTGAAGTTGAACAACAACAATGTCTAAGGGACTAGGTTGTTGACATAATACATAGGAATGATTAAGTGGATCATCCTCGCAGTGATATATTTAATATTCACATTAAATTTAAATTTTAAAGTTATAACATTACTATTTCAATAAATTTTTAATTGATATTTGGAATATATAATTAAAGTTTTAAAATAAATTAACTAATTTATTATTGTTATTTTTTAAATTATGTATATATATATATATATATATATATATATATATATATATATATATATATATATATATATATATATATATATATATATATTCCGAGAGAAAGAATTTCATTTTTATTTATTCATAAAAAATGGAAAAATATAGTAGATAATCTCTTCTGATGTCTCAACTTGCCCAATGCGAAACTAGGTCTCTTGGCCATTGGAAGACATTATAAGTCAACCAAAACCGAAAATTTTTTAGTCTATCATATGCAGCTATATAAGTTGAACTGTCTAAATCCTTAAAAAAATTTGTCCTACTAAGGCTCTTCCCTCTATGTACTTCATCAAAATATACAAAATCAAAACAGTAAACAAACATGGAAAAAAACTAGCTAGTCCTACGAGGACTCAAATGGGCAATGGGTCTTTGGCACTAGACCCGGGCATTTCCAATTGCCGAGTCTTCCTAAGAAGCTGTTTAATTCCACTCAAATGAGCATTCTGCTGTTGAACCTGGAATTGAAAGAGGTGGAAGTATTTTTTAATTTCATGCAAAGAAGGATCTACTTTCATGAATTTAGTAGTGTGCAAGATTGCTTTTTCCACCAAATGTTTCATCCTCTAGTAAAGATGAAGGGTTTTTTCATACTAGGATACCTTGCCTCTCGTGTTGCCTGAGTCAGGAACAATGAGTTCCCCATCCAAATATGTTTCTTCTTCTTCCACTTAGCATGTGAGGACATATTCCCAGTTCGCGATTACCTTCCTAACTTGCCTCATAATATCTTGAACATATGCCTAAGTGGCATCACTGATATGATTGGCCTGAGGTTTATGGCCTGACCTCCTCGGAGGACTCTCCTTTCTCTTTCTTAGTCCCTCACTTCTAGGTCTGCCTCCAACAGTCCCCACCCTATTCCTCCTTGATGCTCTTTGTCTGCTCCATTGCTGTCTTCTGTCGTGTAGCAGTGTGATAAGCTAATGAACAAGATGTCTTTGTGTCCCAATTGAGGTCCTGACTTCTCTCTTGGGGCATGTCTCTGTGACAGGATTAAGAACCATATACAAACATAATGTATTATCAGTGAAGCATAACATATAAACCATATTCCGCCATCCCATATCACAACAATGGATAAGAACCATGCCCCCATCTGAGGCTTGATTCCATATTTTCCCAAGCTTTCCAGATAGTATTATAATTATTTTAACCTTATCTGCCCTGCGCACCCTAGAGGGATGGAAACAACATACAATAATCACATAATCATCTTCCAAATTAACATGCAGGTCAGGGTGGTTCTACCAACCCTCAAAACAGGTGGTCGATGTTTCCAATTTGGAGAATTCGCTACCATAACCTCCCCAACCCATACCCATATCCCCCATTTTTTGCAACATGATACCATACAGAATGGAAATTGACATTATCAACCCAGAGAGGACCAATGAGGAACACCCAGGACCCCACACAGACAGAGGAGTCGATGCACCCAACAGACTAATCCATTTTGAAGTTGAAAGCACAGAATTTCCAGTGACCTCCATACTCATGAAACGTAAAAGAGAGAGAGTCAGAACAACATACCCTTGGTTCATTGGGCGCCACAACCTGAGATGTTGAGTCTCATCACTCCTGTCGACTCCAAACCAAATGACATGCACCTACAGAAGAATGAGATCTTAATAACAAAGCCAGAGTATAAGTTACTCGCGGATCTGCCATTCTTCCATCTCCCAACTTGCCTTATGATGGCGCCTTCAGGAGTCACGTACCCTACCTTGCACGCGGCCTTCGCCGCCTCCATCCCTTGGCCACCTGCCACTAGCTAACCCTCTCTACTAGACGTAAATTATAACACCGTCTTCATTAATATATATTTTAATTTGAGTAAATTAAAAATAATAATTAATCTAACATGTATTTACTTAAATCACTAAATTTTAAAAGAGCCAATATAGTGTTATCAAGAATTTAATGAAATATTTAATTATGAAATTTTATAGTTTATTTTTATTCAATGAAATATTTAATTATGAATGTTTAAAGTTTATTTTTTTAATTAAAAATATTTTAGATACTTATAAATAAAATAAGTTAATTAATTAATTGATTAATTTTTTTAACTGAAATATTTTTAAATTTAATAAAAAATTTATGAAACTAATAATTTAAATATTTTTTTTTTAGAATTTAACAAATTTTTTTATTTGAAAATAAAAATTTAAATAATAATAATAATAATTTGATGAGGGTGGGTTTGCTTTCCGGTAGGGTTTTTGTTGTTGGGCTGGGGTTTGAACACCTCTAGCTGTGTTTTTTACCTGGTGGTTTTGGGGCTCGAACCGATGGAAGTTGTTGGCTTGTGTTTTTGTCCTTTGTCTTCCCTTGGGCTTTGTGGGTTAGCCTTGTCGGTCCTTTTTTTGTGGCCGCATGGGTAATGATAGGGAATTTGTTGACGTGGAACTCGCAGCAGAAGACATTCTGTCTGTCTGGGCTATGGAACCCACTAAGCAGAACTTAGAAAGAGTTTCTCTTTCGGCTTGGTCTCAAATACAAGGGGGGTTTGGATAAGCTTAGGTGAAACCCAGTGGACAGTTTGGCTTCACTGGGGGGTGATATTAAATAAACCCTTGTTCCTAGGGTTTCTGTAAGCTCTGTGGCGGTTTCTCCCTTGGTCACCAAAGGGTTGGTTGTGGACCTATGCGGTCTAGTCTCCCCATCTAGTAAAGTTAAAAAGAACTGGTCTCCTCATCCTTTGTTCAGATCTGGAGGCCTGGAGGATTTTGTGTTGGGTGTGGGGGGAGAATAGTCTGTGGGGTCGGGTCAAACACCAGAGGTCAGTGTCCACCTATTCCCGAAGATAAAAGGTGGTGTTTCTTTCTAGCAAGAGCATATTCTCCCCTATATTCACTCAGCTGGGAAAGACGTGGCTCCATTGGGGGGCCTTACTGTTAATGATCTTATGGGGCAGATTGATCTGGATTGGGGCTCAAAGGATTTCTTTGGCAATAACACGGTTGGAGGTTTTAGTGGAGGATTCCCTATCTAGGTGGAGGTGGATTTTGGTCGAGAGGGGCTTAACTTGGATTTACACTGTCATGGGCAGTGGTTAGATGGTCTTGGGGGGCATTCAGGGGGTTATTTGGCTCCGCTACTACAGCGGGAAGAGGATCTCCCCTCACAGGGGGGAAAGAATATTTCGTCGGGAAGTTAAAAACAGAAGGAGGCTTCAGGGGTGCACACAAAATCTTCAAAATTCTCAGTTAAAACCGAGTTAGGAGTGCCCAAACCTGGTTTTTGGTGTTGATTTACGCTTCGACCGGGTCATGGTTGCATCTAATTTGATCCTGGTTGGCAGAGCCAGAGGAAAATTCTTCTCGGTCGAATATATAACAAAATGGATAAATCGTAGTTGGGTGGAGGCCCCAGACAGAGAAGTTGAGGTAATAACCTTATATAAAGGTTGGTTTATGGTAAATTTCAAGAATGCAGCGACTCTCAAATGGGTTCTTTCAAGACAATGGGGCTTTGGTATCGCTCCCATACTCTTTAAGAGATAGACACCTCCCTTCGATGCTAGTAGAGAAAGGGTGGATGAAATCCCAGTATGGGTTTGAATTCTAGCACTTCCCCCCTACTTCTGGACTATGGAGGTGTTTCGGGCCATCGGGGATAGTTTGGGGTATTTCCTGGAGGCAACATATCCTTCCTAGAGACCCAGTCTAGGAACACGGTACACATTCTGGTTAAGTGGCTCCGAGAGATGGACTGATCCCTAAGATCATTCTCAATGCAAAAGGACATCCTATCGATCAGCTGATCAACTACAAACTTTTACCATTCAGATGTCACCGTTGCCACAAGTTAGGAAATTTGGCACGGGAGTGTCCTTTGGGTTTCTCCAAGAGAATAAAACATAAGAATGGTGCCACTCATGGTCCCTGGATTAGTTTTGAAGCCCCCATGAATGTAGAGGAGATGGATGTTAGCATGGAGATGACACACAGGGGGAACAACGTACAGCAGGAGGATGAGGCTCATAGGGAGGAAGGTATTATTGTTGAAGTAGTGGACATGTAAGACTCAGCTCGGGTTCAGCGCCAAGAGCAGACAGAGACGACCCCTGCTGATCAAGCATCGGATTTGGAGGATACTGTCCCTTGCCCCTCTTCTCCTACATTAAACTCATTTGATCTCTTTTCAAATTGTATGAGTATGCCTGGTCCCTCTAGGTGTGATCTGTCTATTTCCCTTTGTTTTAGCAACGTGTCTTTGACCATGGACAACATAATCACTACTATCCCCAAGCTCTCTATTGACATTGTTCCTTACAACCTCCGACCTCGTGACAGTAAAATTTTTGAGAAAGAAATCCATGGTGGATTAGGAGGCTTCCCTGTCACAGATAAAGTCAAATTTTTAAGAGGGAGGAAATCGGACATTTCCAAAGCCAAACTCAAGGCCATACTTGATATTATGGATGGAAGACAACTTTCCCTAAAAGGGGTGCTTAGAGCAGCGGGGTCCCAATCTTTCGTTACCAAATGATTGTTTTATCATTCAATTGTAGTGGTCTGGCTGGTGCACCCAAGAAACTAACTTTTAAAAATCTATGGTCCCAGTACAAACCCGATGTTTTATTTCTCCAAGAGACTCTGGGTTCAGGGGACCCTGTATCCTCTACTTTGACCTCTCTCCTCCCTGGGTGGACTTTTGTTACCTCAGATGTGAAGCGGCGCTCAGGAGCTCTCACTACTGGTCTTAGAGACATCAATGTAAAGTTACTTAATAGTTGGACCTCGGATCTGCTGATTGGGTTCGAGGTTTCGTCTTTGCATCTAGCCTCCTGCCTCACCCTTCTAAACATTTATGGCCCCTGTGCTGACAGGATTGACTTTTGGAACAGTTTATTTAACAAATATTTCATGAAACTCCCTTATTTTATTGTAGGGGGCAACCTGAATTTCACGTTGGTTTGTTCAGAGGCTTGGGGCCCTAATGCAAGGACAAATCCCTTGGCATAGTTTTTCCTCAAGAAAATTTGGGATGGCAAGTTGTTCGACTCAAATATGACCAAAATTACTCCAACTTGGAGGAAAAATAGAGTGGGCGAAGCCAGGATTGCTAAAATATTGGATTAGTTCTAGCTTAGCGATGATTTCGCTACTAGGGCTACTAATTTTCATCATTGAATCGGTACAGGTGGTGAGTCAGATCATTCCCTAATCATCCTTGAGTTAAAAGGGTTGTCTAAAAAACTGACCTCCCCTTTCAAATTCAATTCAGTTTGGCTAAAGGAGGGGGATTTTCAAAATTTGGTGGTTGATACGTGGAGACCGTTGTCTAAGCAAGATGGCTCTTATGCTCAGGCCCTTGTTAAAAATTTAACAAAAATTAAAAAGGCCACCATTTTGTGGGAAAATAAAAGGAGAAAAATGATTCCAAATATCTCCAAGATATCACTGAGGCACTGGAGAAATTATATGGTGACATAGACATAGGTTTTGCAGATGAAGCTTCTCGAGACATATTAAGAGAGCTGGAAAATAGGAAAAGGGTGCTACTAAAGGATAAGGAGGCTAGCTGGAGACTGAAGAGTTGTGTCATATGGTTACAGGTGGGCGACGAAAATACTAATTTTTTTCATAACTATGAAAAGGGTAGAAAGAATTCAAATACCATATGGGAACTTGACACCCCAGAGGGTGACAAGCCAAAATCTTTTGAAGATCTCTCCTGTTTAGGGAAGAACTATTTCAAGAATCTCTATAATGATCAAGGGGGGGCCACGATAGGGGAAATCATTCAAGTGGCACAACTTTTTCCTAGATATATGGACGAGGGGGAAATTTATTTAATTTTGGCTCCGGTGGAGAAGAATGAGGTGGAGCATATCATCAAATCCATGCAAAAATACAAAAGCCCTGGTCCTGATGGTTGGACGGTTGAATTTTTTCAGTATTTTTTCGATCTAATTGGGGACGCTATCACAAATGTGGTGGAAGAATCAAGGTCCAGTGGCTTTACCCATGATGTGCTGAAATCAACTTTCCTGGCAGTCATCCTTAAAAAGGACTCTCCTTCCTCTTTTAGTGATTTTAGGCCCATTTATCTATGTATTTGAATATGCAAAGTTATGTCCAAAACTATTACTAATAGGCTAAAGCCCATTTTATCTAAATCTATCTCTAAAGAATAATTTGGTTTCCTGGATGGCAGGCATATTCCTGAAGCTATTATTGTGGCATAGGAAACTCTTCACAGTGTAAAACTCTCAAGGAAAAAATGTATGATTTTCAAGATTGACCTTTCAAAAGCCTATGATAAGATCAACTGGCTATATCTCAGGCTCCTCCTTACACATCTGGGTTTCCACATTGATATCATAAACTGGATTATGGATTGTATCACAAATGAGTATTTTTTCGTGCTGATTAATGGGGCAAAATCCCCTTTTTTTCTCAACAAACGTGGTTTAAGACAAGGATGTCCTCTCTCCCCCCTTCTTTTTCTTCTGGTTGTTGAAGGCCTTAGTCAATTGATACACCAGGCTAAGAGGGATGGGGATTTTGAAGGGGTCTACGTGGCTACAAATCTGACTATAACACACCTCCTTTTCGTTGATCACAAACTTATTTTTTTCAATGGCAATAGGAGGGAGATCCGAAGTTTGAAGCACTCACTGGACCTCTTTATGAAAGCCACTGGTATGAATATAAATTTCAAAAATTCCACCCTCACCCATGAGGGTATACAAGAAAATGATTTGGATTGAGAACTAAGTATCCTTCCTTCTATCCAATCCCCTTTCGGCTCAAGTATTAAATAACTAGGGTTCTCCCTCAAACCAGACTCCTAGCAGAAGCAGGATTGGTGGTGGTTGGTCTCAACAATTGAAAACAGAATAAAATTATGGAGCCACAAGTGGCTCTCCAGAGCAGGGAGGTTGGTTCTTATAAAACCTGTGCTCATGGCTATTTTTATGTATTGGATCACTCTCACTTGGGTTCCTGTTGTCATCCTCAACAAAATAAAAAGTATATGCAGTAATTTTCTCTGGTTAGGTAAAGACTCCAAGATGACTATCCCCTAGGTAGCCTGGGATAAGATTTCTAAACCAAAAGAGTGGGGGGGATGGGGCATTAAAAACCTCTGTCTTTTTGCCACCTCTTTGGCTGTCAAATCGGGATGGTGACTACTCACTCCTTCAAATATTTGGACCTTAGTGGTGAAAATGAAATATATTGATGTCATCTCGATCGATGACTGGATTCAGTTACCAGAGAAATCTTTCTACAGAGTTTCTTCTATTTGGAAGGCCACCCTTTCGTCTCTTGGCTTAGTAGAGAAAGGTCTGGCTTGGAAAATCAGAAATGGGGAGAAATACCGTATTGGTTTGGACCCCTAGGTTGGTTGTAATAACATATTCTCTCTATCTGAGGGCATTCCAGCGACCCTCAAAGCCCGCGGTATAAAAACTTTGAACCAGAATCGTGACCTGGAGAATACTTTGATGTGGACTCAATCTTGGAGTCATGTGGAGGAGTTGGGTATTAAGGACCACTTGAAGCAGGAATGGGAGGACTACATATCTGAGTTGGAGTGATCGGGTGCTCATATCAAAGATTCAGATGACTCCCTCGGATAGATTCTCTCAAAATCAGGCCACTATTCTCCTAAGTCTGGCTATGCCCATTTACATGATCATGGTCCAGCAGAGTGGTGGTATTAGCCCCTTTGGAAACTGGGTGGCCAGGAAAAATCAAAGCTTCTCTTCTGGTGCATTCTTAGGAAAAAGGTTCCTACCTAGGATATACTTCAAAAGCGGTTTCTAAATGGCCCGGGCAGGAGTGCTCTGTGCAAGAAGGAGACCGAAACCATTGATCACTTGTTCCTTACATGACCTTTTATAAGGAATATATAGGATCAAACCAAATCTCATTGCAATTCTACAAATTCTTAGAGAGGGAACACGTGTGGGGACGCTTGGAATAGTTGGTGGGAGGATTTCGCTGACCCATCCCTCAGGAACATCCCACTGATTATTTCTTGGGGTATTTGGATAGCCAGAAACAAATGTATTTTTAAATATATTGCTCCTATAATTGAATTTTTTGTGGCTGAGTGTGCGGCCATATTTTCAGCCCTTCCTCCTGTGAGCTCACAAATCACACAACAGAGGATTGTTCCGAAAGTCATTGACCATTCCTTTCCTTGGGCTTATTTTTATGGGGCATCGACCCTGGGAAATTGCGGTGCCAGGATGATCATTCACAGAAATCAACATATCACCCTTTTCATAGCGGTTTGTCTTGGGGATGGTTCAAATAACTTTGATGAGCTTCAAATGCTAAAACTCCTTCTATGCTGGATTATTCATTTGGGCATTGAGTCAATACAAATATTTTGGGATTCTATGAATGTTATAAACTGGTTTAACAACTCACAGAGATGTTCAAAATTTTTATTGCTTCCTATTCTTGAAGAAATACACACTCTTAAACTCATTTCAATTTTATTTCTTTATGCCATATCTACGGGGAGCGGAACCGGGAGGCTGACCTTATGTCTAAAATTGGTTTACAACTTGCTACGGGCACGTGGACCATAGAGGAAACTGAGGGTCTGGATGTTCGTGTGTCGAACATCAGACCTTACTGATCATAATATTTTTCTACTATGTTTTTATTTTCTCCAATGAGGCCATATTTCCTTAAGTTTTTTGTACATAAATCTGCATAAAACTCTATTTTATTGGACTACAAAGATGTAATTATTTATGACTTTCCTTTCTTTTTATGATACTTCTATTGTTTGATATAGACATATAATTGGGGTTGTTTTCTCTCCGAAGAGGCCCCTCTGATTCCTTTGGATGGGTGTTTCTCATTTTTTAGGCCCTATAAAGGTTGCATTGTTCTGATGGTTATTTTTTATTTTTGTTGTTTGTTGCCATGAGGACCTCCCATGGTTTTGGGAACCTCTTATGCAACTGTGGGAATTGGCACTGTGCTTCCTCTATTGTTTTCAGTTGGAGGGGTGTCTTATGGCTACGGACCTAGGATGATGCTTTCATATGGAATGTTGCAGCATCTACTATGTAAGTTTTTGTGACTCTGTTTATAAAATGTTCAATTTTTTCTGTGGAAAAATAATTTGATTCTAAAAATAAAAAATTAAGTAAAAGTAGTAATAATTTGATTTTTAAAATAAAAAATAAAATAAAGATAAAAAAAAATTGATTAAAAAAAATAAAAATAAAAACTCAGAAACCTATTTTCAAATTCAATTACTATATGATATTTTAAAAATTTACAATACCTCGATAATTTTTTTTAATTATAGGACTATTTAAAAAAAAAAATTAAAAAAAGGAAAAGTACCCCGATACTTAAAATTATGAGTTTAAGTCCAAAAAGACATTGGAAAGAGCGATGGAAGAGAAAGACATTAGTGGGATGGAGTATCTAAAGTGGATAGTGAAGGAGATGATGAGGTTCCACCCTGTGGCTCCCATGCTGGTCCCTCGCCTCTCCACTCAGGCCTGCAGAATCGTAGGATACGACATTTCGGCGAACACGAGGTTGCTCGTCAACATGTGGACTATCGGCCGGGACGATAGATTATGGAAGAACCCTGATGAGTTCCGGCCTGAGAGATTCAAAGGGAGCACGGTGGACATGAAGGGCAGATATTACGAGCTGCTGCCATTTGGGTCGGGGAGGAGGATGTGCCCGGGATATATTCTGGGACTCAAAGTTGTTCCGATAGCTCTGGCTTCCTGCAGAGTTACACACTGCATAGTCTTAGTGATCAGTGAAGCCCCTGTTGTCTCTTACAAGTGAACCATATGCCCAAAAGACCTCTCTCTCTTTTCTTAACACGTTGTTGCTCCACAGAGATAAAATCTACACGAAGCGTGATAGAGTATGAGATTTTTGGGCTAACATTTTCTTTCCATGAGTGATCTATACTTAAACATGCTGAATATAGCATGGTAAAGATGCATGAGGAGATCTGTCAAGAAAGGATTCCTAAGGAAGCATATTGAATAGATGATGCAGGGGCATTAGGCACAATAAAATACTTTGTATCTAAGTAGACATAGGGGGCTCTCATATTTTTAAATTCTCATGTAATTATTAGTATTTTGAATAAAATAATGAGGAATTGTAAATTTTCTCTAACCACTAGAGAACATGAGGGAAGTTGATTAAGTGAGGGAGGTGAAGAGTCAGTTTTAGTTATTTTAGGGATGGCGTCTAACTTTAGGACTTCGGAGAATTCCAAGAGTCTTTGTTGAGATGTTAAGGAAGCTGAACTGATTCATTATTAATTAGTATAAATGAAAGCCTACAGGCAGATAGGAGAGGGTTCGTAGTTGTGCAGAGGCAAAGTTTTATTTTTTAAGCCTACGGGCAATTTTTTTAAAGGGGGCCATCGATTGAAGACCTGGCCAACCAAGAAGTTGTAAGTGGATGCCTTTGAAATTGATGAAATTTGTATATATTGAAAATACATGTGTTATTGATTAATTTTTGTGTGAAAATACATGTGTTATTTTCCAAATTCTGTGTGAAAATACATGTGTTATTCATTAATTTCTGCATGAAGGATATTTGAGTTAAGAGGGCTAGTGTGAAAATCTGCGTTATTGGCTGAAGGGGTGGCTCTATTTGAAATAAAGAATTAATATGAATTGTATACATAGTACTTGAGAGAGATCGATCACTGAAAGGATCGATCTTATTGGAGGAAGTGGAATTGGAGTATAACCCTTGAATATATCGATTTGGTTACAATTGATTGGGGCTACATTTTTGTGTTTGAGTGGAAAGCGCTTCTGAAGAGCTTTATTCTGCTAATTGAAGCATAGTCTCTATTTAATTAGTATATGTGAACTATGCTTACATGTCCATAAGAACTGAGTTGGTTCCTTTATGAAAATCGATAGAACGGATTCATATTTTATTGATCATATACAACAAAGAAGCCTTTGAATTTCATTCTGGTGGCAATTGCCTCCGTGGAATGTATGTATTGAGGGATTAGAGACCAGTGGAGAACTGGTCATGTTGAGTGTTAAGTTGAAATCCCGTAGAATTGAAAATATGGAATAGTAAGGGTCGAATGTCATCGAAGGTGGAAGTCAAAATGAATTAGAATTCCAATTATCGAAATCATGGTTGAAAAGTTTGTATAAGACTGGAGGTTCAATTCACTGGATAGTTAAGTGGAAGGAAGGCGCAAGGAATGGAACCGTGAAGGAAAGAGGCGAAACCATAATTGTGAATAGTGAAACTGGAGTTCGAAAAACAATAGTATCGCATAAGTAAAACATGGTAAGCTGTTTGTTGAAAAAAAATGCGATAAGGGTCTCTGCGTGACACGTAAGGTAGTGGTGGTATTCAAAAACCACGAATTTCGCGTTTTTTTTAGAGTTAAAGTCCCTCAAAGAAAAAACGTGATATCTGTCTGATGACCAGTGCTGGAAGATCTACGACAATCACGTTGCGCGATGTATGGAAGTTAACGAGGTAAGTTACTGTGGGCCCGAATCAAATCTGACGTTGATATTTGAAATATAACCCAAATCTTAAACGATATGTTGTGGGCCAGACGTATTATGGGTTGATACGTTGAGTTATATTAAGGTCGAACTTTAATTTGTGAACATGATTGAAATGTGGCCCGGATATGAAGTGCGCTAATGAAGTAAGCCCTATTGTGGGACCCGAACATACTGTGTAAAGAGTTGAGTTTTAATCCAAAGTCCAAGGTTTATCAATGTTCCTTAACATTTGATTTGGGGAATATATATAGGTGTTGACATATATATTATGTTTGGTATGAGACGATGAAACCATATGTATGAAAGGATATGAAGGTTGGTTAATAAGTGTTGTGACTGAATATATATATATATATATATATATATATATATATATATATATATATATATATATGCGCATGTAGTGCTTAGCATATAAAAAAGGTTTTATGTGCTAACCGGAGTTTGTATTTTGGGCTTATGATATAATAGGTGGAAGGTAGTTTGATATAGAGTTTTGTAAGGCCCAATATTGGGTTGAAGGGAAGCTTATATTTAGGTTTATGTGAAATTCAAATAGTTGATTTAAAAATCATGAGAGGGTGTATTGTATGGTTTCATAACCATAGGCTTAATAAGAGATGAGCTTCCACATAGTGTTAATGTTTGCCCAGATTTAAAATTATTTGGGTAAACTTGAAGTGCATTATTTTTATATGCATAGAAATTGAAGATTGTGGTTTAAGAAGGTAGCTCGGGCATCATGTGGTATCAAAGCAGGATAGCTCTATTGAGAATTGAAGATTTTTAATTGATGAAAACTAAATGTGTGATGAAGAATGAAAGAAGATCAGATTCTAAAATCTGATATGCAAAGATACATAGGGTTGTAGAGAATAGAGATTTACAGAACTGAATGAGTGGAGAACAAGATCATGCAGGGATCTGGCAGGTAAAATAATTTTAAATCTGATTTGAAATTTATGACTGCAGAATTGTGGTTGCAGAAAGTGAATACAGAGTTTGATGATGATGGCAGTGAACCTGATATTCAACTAAAGGTTGGATAGTGAGAGAAATTGCAATGTTCTCAAGAGAAGGTGAGTTGATGAGCAGTGGTTAACTCTGGTTTGAATAATTGTTTGCAGAATTCATATTGTAGGCAAGTGGAGAAATCTCAGCAAAAGCAGATCACAACTTTGAGAGCAATGATGAAAGAGTGCAACAGAGGATTCTAAAGTGAAGAAGAAAGTGTGGCAGAACCTGGATAATTCCCAACAGAGGTTGGATGAAATAATAATAGATGTGTTCTTGAGAAGCTGCAGAGTGAAGCCTAGAGAGAGCAGAAGAGAGTGCTCAAAAGGTTCCAATAGATAGGGGACCAGTACTTTCCAAAAGCCCAGATCCGGAGGAAAGGATTGGTGAGGTAAGTGGCAGCAGGAGAGATTGTTGTTGCAGAAGCTTAGTGCAGCTTATGAGTGAAGAACTCATGGAGGAAAGGATGACTACTGATATTCATAGCAGAGATTACAGAGGTTCTAAGAGAGGCCACAACAGAAAAGAGGAAGAAGATGCCAGGACAAATGGCATGAGGAAGCAATTGACTGATGTAGAATATTGGAAAGAGGTAGCTGAGATCAGAGAAAAATTTAATAAACTGGAAGAGAGGATAGAGGAAAGCCAGAGAGTTGGTTGGCTCATGAAGAAGAGAGTGAATTTGCAACCATTACAGTTGAGGTTGAGGCAAAAGGAGATTGCCTTACTGAAAGAAGAACTCAGAGCAACTGAGTTGAGAAAAGAAGTTTATGTTTGTGAAGCAGAACAGAGTACAGGTGAAGAATGGAGATCTGTAAAAGATCTTGTGAATCATGATGAAGACTTAATGCAACAAGAAGCTTGTCTTGCCGAAGAGAAAATCATTAATGATTTCCTGAGTTATTGGACAAGTCCAGATCAGTTGGATGATGTAAAGACTTGTATTTTTTAGTCTGACCATTGTGAGGTGATGACAGGTTCTATAGAGGAAGAGAAACTCAAAGTTCTTGAGTCAAGGATGGAATTTGAAGATTCCACATGCAGATCTATTCAAAGGGAAGTGCTTGAGAAAGCAACCAAGACTGAAAAGTCTTGTGGTTTTAAAACTAAAGAGTTGTGTATGTTTGCAGGTACACCACAGGGAGATGAACAAGCTTTAAATTTTGTTGAGGAGGAGAAATTGAATCTGAAATATATTCAGATCAATGCTGAGATAGTAAGATCTCAGGAGGAAGACGTGAAGACAAAAGAGTCCAATGAAGATATTCAGCAGAATATTGAGGCAGAGAGAGAAGGACCAGCTGATGATTGGTCAAGAGAAGGCAGAGGCATAAAAGGTTGGGTGAAGTTCCCAAAATCTACTCCAATTTAAGTTTTTGAATTGTATAGAAGGTTGGATTTTCAGAGAAAAAAATTGGAGAAGAAGAGGACCTATGCACGGGGTAAATTGTTGGAGAAGAAAGATAGAGGAATTGTCATGAATGACAATCATAGAATAGAGGATAAGAAAATGATTTAGCAAAATGAAGGAGTTCATTTTGGTGAATCACAACAGAAGGACATTCATGAAGCAGATGATGGAAAGAAGGAGAGACTAGCTGACAGTCTCATGGAGGATGCAAATCAGCATACTGATGTGTTGACAGAGGATTTGGAAGGAAACTCAGAACAACGTACTGATGTGTTGTCAGAGGAGGAAGAGGTATTGAGACCTTGTAAATTTTGTGTTGAAGGTTCATGTGTTAATTATGCAGGCAAAGAAGAACAACAAATGGAAACTGTCAGGAAAGTTAATAAGAAGGAATCTATGTCAGTTGAAAACATAGTGAAGGATCATCATATTAACATGGTGATTGGAACAGTGGAAATAACTCTAGAAGCTAAGGAGAAAGATAGTGAAGAATTTATGAGTCTTGAAAGAGACTTAGAACTGCAGAGAGAAAATTTGGTGACTGGATCAGCAAGTGAGACCATTGGGTCTTGTGATTTTGAAACTGACAATTTGATTGTGTTCACAGGTGATACAGAAGACAATCCATCATTTGGAATTGTCTTGAAAGAAGAAGAACTATTGCAGAAGAAGGAAAGTGAGACAGTCATGTCTCATATACAGAAACTTGTTATTGCTGGTGACAGGGAAGAATTGGCTTGCCTAATGGGCCAAGAGAAGACTGGAGGACACATTTTTAAAACTGACACAATGAGGAAGAATCATAATTCTATTTTGATGGAGGATGAGGATATAGTGGTTGAAGAACTTGATTTGATTTCCAGAATCAATCAAGGGGATGAAAGAAAATTACTGAAGATTTTCCAAGAAGAAGAAGGGGATGCTGAATTTAGATTGCAGCATATTGATGAGTGGCTGAAATGTTTACTGGAAACATTTAAACAGGAGAAAAAGATTTCAGACACTAGAGTGAATTTTCCTAAGCCGTGGAAGAACTAGGAGCAGATACTAGTTTGTAGAATTTAAGTATGCTTACTAGTATACAAGGAGGAATGAGTGGTTATGTTACTGCAGTTAGAGAACTAAAAGATAATTTACCTTTTAAAAGTAAATTTGCAGGTGATGAGCAAGAGAATGTTGCAAAGGGACAGGATGTTTGGGAGGCAACAACATGGGGGGTGACATCTGTAGGAGTTGTAAACATGTTGGTAACATGTGGGATAGCTAGAGCAACAATGTTGGCAGCAATAGAAATTGAAGGCAACAACAAGAGGTAAAGAGATTTCTAGATAGAAGATAAACTGAACCGAGAATCTGAAAACATCAGAGAACTGATGATGAATGTGTCTCAGAAGTAGCAGACAGAAACAAGAAAGTAGAAGGATTTTAATAAAGGAAAGACAAGAAGAGATTGTGAAAGTATAGATGGAGGTGATTTGCAGAAAAATATATGGAAACCTGGAGAAGTACAGTTGAATAATAATGCAGCTAATGGATAACATCAAAACAAAGTATGGGATCCAAGAGGCGGATATTAAAGACACATGATCAGGAGATCATGAACAAATTGAACCTTGGGAGTCTGATGCAAGGGAATTAGGCACAATAAAATACTTTGTATCTAAGTAGACATAGGGGGTTCTCATATTTTTAAATTCTCATGTAATTATTAGTATTTTGAATAAAATAGTGAGGAATTGTAAATGTTCTCTAGCCACTAGAGAACATGAGGGAAGTTGATTAAGTTAGGGAGGTGAAGAGTCAGTTTCAGTTATTTTAGGGATGGATTCTAACTTTAGGACTTTGGAGAATTCCAAGAGTCTTTGTTGAGTTGTTAAGGAAGCTGAACTGATTCACTATTAATTAGTATAAATGAAAGCCTACGGGAATATAGGAGAGGGTTCATAGCTATGCAGAGGCATTGTTTTATTTGTTAACCCTACAAGAAATTTTTGTAAAGGGGGACATCGATTGAAGACTTGGCCAACCAAGAAGTTGTAAGTGGATGCCTTTGTAATTGATGACATTTGTATATATTGATGAAGATTTTTTTCCAAATTCTGTGTGAAAATACATGTGTTATTAATTAATTTCTGCATGAAGGATATTTGAGTTAAGAGGGCTAGTGTGAAACTCTGCGTTATTGGCTGAAGGGGTGACTCTGTTTGAAATAAATAATTAATATGAATTGTATACATAGTACTTGAGAGAGATCAATCACCGAAAGGATCTATCTTATTGGAGGAAGTGGAATTGGAGTATAACCCTTGAATATATCGGTTTGGTTGCAATTGATTGGGGCTACATTTTTGTGTTTTGGTGGAAAGCGCTTCTGAAGAGCTTTATTCTACTAATTGAAGCATAGTCTCTGTTTAATTAGTATATGTGAACTCTGCTTACATGTGTATAATAATTGAGCTGGTTCCCTTGTGAAAATCGATAGAACTAGTTCATCTTTTATTGATCATATACAGCAAAGAAGCCTTTGAATTTCATTCTGGTGGCAATTGCCTGCATGGAATGTATGTATTTAGGGCTTAGAGACCAGTGGAGAACCGGTCATGTTGAGTGTTAAGTTGAAATCTTGTAGAACTGAAAAGATGGAATAGTAAGGGTCGAATGTCATTGTAGGTGGAAGTCGAAATGAATTAGAATTCCAATTATTGAAATCGTGGTTGAAAAGTTAAGTGGAAGGAAGGCACAAGGAACAGAACCTTGAAGGAAAGAGGCGGAACCGTAATTGGTGAACAGTGAAACCAGAGTTCGAAAACCAACAGTATCGCATAAGTAAAAGATGGCAAGCTGTTTGTTGAAAAAAAATGCGATAAGGGTCTCTGTGTGACACGTAAGGTAGTGGTGGTATTCAAAAACCACCGCATTTTTTTTTGGAGTTAAAGTCCTGCAAAGAAAAAATGCGATATCCGTCCGATGACCAGTTCTGGAAGATCTACGGCTGTCATGTTTCGCGATGTATGGAAGTTAACGAGGTAAGTTACTGTGGGCCTTAATCAAATCTGACGTTGATATTTGAAATATAACCCAAATCTTAAACGATATGTTGTGGGCCAAACGTATTATGGGTTGATACGTTGAGTTATATTAAGGTCGAAATTTAATTTGTGAACATGATTGAAATGTGGCCCGGATATGAAGTGCGCTAATGAAGTAAGCCCTGTTGTGGGACCCGAACATACTGTGTAAAGAGTTGAGTTTTAATCCAAAGTCCAAGGTTTATCAATGTTCCTTAACATTTGATTTGGGGAATATATATAGGTGTTGACATATATATTATTTTTGGTATGAGATGATGAAACCATATGTATGAAAGGATATGAAGGTTGGCTAATAAGTGTTGTGATTGAATATATATATATATATATATATATATATATATATAGATATATATATATATATATATATATATATATGCGCATGTAGTGCTTAGCATATAAAAGAGGTTTTATGTGCTAACCGAATTTTGTATTTTGGGCTTATGATATAATAGGCGGAAGGTAGTTTGATATTGAGTTTTGTAAGGCCCAATATTGGGTTGAAGGGAAGCTTATATTTGGGTTTATGTGAAATTCAAATAGTTGATTTAAAAATCATGAGAGGGTGTATTTTATGGTTTCTTAACCATAGGCTTAATAAGAGATGAGCTTCCACATAGTGTCAATGTTTGCCCAGATTTAAAATTATTTGGGTAAACTTGAAGTGCATTATTTTTATATGCATAGAAATTGAAGATTGTGGTTTAAGCAGGTAGCCTGAGCATCAGTAGAAAAGGCACAAAGGTACCATGTTGCGACAATTGAAAGAAAAATGAATTCTGATGATCAAAGTGGCTCCTGGAGACTCCATATTCTCAAGAGAACCTTTTGAGGGTGAAATGAAATCACATTTCAATATTTGTTACGAGTATTGAAGACATAGTGGCAGTGTCGTCACTTCTCAAGGAACTCTATGTACAACTCCCCATGGGTCCAAGTCATAAATGTTAATGAATTGTCATGTTTTCTTCACATGATGATGTGGAAAATTATGATGTAATTTTGGAAAATATTGTAAATGTAAATATGTGGAATTCCAAGAGTCACATGTGGACAAAGAGTCACATGGAGAAGTCCAAAAGTCATATAAAAGTCCAAAGGTCGCATTTGAAGTCTAAGAGCCATGATGGGAGTTCAAGAGTCATGGGGATATGAAAGGTCATTCATCTTATTATAAAAGAGGCCACCTTACTCAAAGAAAGGACTTTTCACCTTAGCTTCTAAAACTAGGCATTAGATATGAAGATAGTTATTTTGGAGAGCAAGTAGTGGCTCAACACTCCACTAATGGAGCTAATGGTGTTTCATTGTATCAATATATCTTGGAACTTTTGTGTAATATTTAAAGCTCATTGAGCCAACACATTTTCATGCGTATATCGTGAATGTTTTAATACTATTCTTTGGATGTTTGTGGTATATGTTGGCATTCTTATGTACTAAATAAATTGAACTATTCATTCTCTTTAGTGTTCATTTTATTGAATATGAGTTGTACTTTCTTTAATGATCGTTACGTCTATGTGAAATATTTCACTTGATGTGTGAAATATTTCACTTGATGGCTAACAATTCTTTCATATGTATTTGAATGTGTCTTTATTAGAATAACACTATTACTTTTCTCTTGAAGACTCGCATGCATCATGGTATCCTTTTGTTGTTATTCCCTATTCCCCTATATGTTGGAGTATTGTTTAACATACCCCAACACCTATATGTTAGCATTCTTATGTACTAAAGAAATTGAACTATTTCATTATCTTTAGTGCTCATTTTATTGAATATGCATTGTACTTGATTTAGTGATCGTTACGTCTATGTGAAATATTTCACTTGATGGCTAACAATTCTTTCATATGTATGTGCATGTGTCTCTATTAGAATAACACTATTAATTTTCTCTTGAAGACTCACATGCATCATGGTATCCTTTTGTTGTTATTCCCTATTCCCTTATATCTAGGCTAGAAATCATTGGAGTTATGTTTTCTTTGACACACAATTTATGCCAATGACTCCTCAAATATTTTTAGAATTTAGTTGTGTATGTGCTAGAGGTTTCCTACAAATAGTTATGAGATTTCTATAGATTTTGTACAAAAAGTTATGATTATGGTATGGGATCCTTTTACCTTTCCTCCAACTCAGTTCTGCTACAATATCCTTGTGTTTTTATTGCATCACAAATACATTGTGGAATTCTTGTGTCTTTGCAATAGCCCAATTCTATTGTGGAATCCTTGTGTTGCAAAAGTGATGTAACAATTTCCAATTCGTAGAAAGTGTCAAAATTATTCTAATTGTTACCAACTATCAACAAGATATGATAAGACAAAGCTAAATAATATATTTAAAAAATTAATTTTTAGAATAGAAAATGAGGAGAAATAGAGGGAAAGTTAAGTAAAATGGTATGCAAAGGAGAGCTAAAATCATAAAAAAGAAATATTCTAGAAAAGGGGCCTGTCATCCCCCCTAAACTGAACATATTGCATGCCGCCTCATGCAATTCATTGAGTCCTCACCATTTAATATCTCTCCCATTGTGGGTTTGATAAGTAAGCATTAATGGATTGATAAGAAGGATGACCATCTTCCTCTACCTTATAATACCCCATGTTTTGACTAACAAGAAACTATAAATACTCCTCCTTTTCCCCTTCTAATAAAGGACTCCATAAAATGAGAAAGCCCTACTTTAGACAAATCCAATATTTGCCATGTTGCTACATATAATCAATATATCGTGGAAATTAGTCCAAGGAAATTTCAAGCCTAGAGACAATGAGTGGTTTCTTTAATCATATTCATTATGTAAGGGATTCCTCCCTCCTTTTGTGTCCTAAGAGAGACTATAGCCTATTAAGAGCCAATCATTTTTAATGTCTTGTGTGAATATATTTGTATCATTTTTGAAATGAAACAAATATTTAATATTATAACATCCATGCTTTCTCTACAAGAAATTTTACTAGACTTAGGGACCCCCTAATCAACAACACATTATTCCACTTTATATATTCTATGGATAAGAGTGCATCTCTCCACCTTATTTGACTTCTCGCATAACAAAATATTTCTTACATCTAAACATCTCCCACCACTTTATTAAGATCCAAATCATTATAGTTAGTCATGACCAAGTCATGGAGGCAGCACTCGCATAACAAGCCTTGATATTCTTCATTGACATTATGAAAGGTGTTTACAAATTGTTCGAGTAGCCTAATGATGTCAAGTTTTTGACAATGATGGCCCTAATCTAGAAGGACACCATTTTCCTTTAAATTAATTAAGTCAACAAATGAAGGTACACAGTGGTGTCTCAACTTGTGTGTTAAGAGACACAAGTATTTTTTGTCACCTTTTAACTACTATACCTCTATAGTGATCCTTTGTGTTATTAATTCTAATTCCTTTAGTTTCAAGCTTATCATCCTCCACTATACTATTATTCTAGAAAAAAATCATGAAATATTTATGTTGTTATTGAACACTCTTGTTTTGAGCACAAAGAATTTGTAATGTATTGTAATCATTTAGTTGTTGAATAATAAATGAAATGTGCTTTAAAATGTAATGTTTTTTTTTTAAACGATTTTCCTTTAAAATTTTAAATCTTTATATAACAGTGTGATATTTCATTCATTAATTTTATTTTTTATTTTATTTTCTATCATTAGTTGATTAAAGTTTCTTGTGTACTTCATTTCTTATAATTCATAGTTTGTTTAAAGTGTATTTCACACCTTTACTTTTAATTCATCCTCTATACATGCATTATTAAAAAAAAAAAAAAAACCAAAAAACACTTAAATATTAATCCAACTTTCCTCCTTAATTAGTTAGGAAAAGAAAATTAACTTAACTTTGCCAAAATCCCTCATGTTTAATAACAACACAAACATCTAATCCACCCTCTAATAAGGTACCTCTCCTTGGGTTAACAAGCTTCTCTCATGATTGAGCCTTTGAATATTTATGGTGACTCATTCTTATTCCTCGCAAAAATGCAAATGGATCACGACAAATAACCTACAAACCTTGTTATAGAGATACCACGGAAGCGAAAAGTGACCCTCTATTTTAAGTCTAATGAAAATGTTGGAAAAAATATAAAGAAAATTTCTTACCACATAAAAAGCCCAGAGAATCAACACACTTGAAAAACAATATATATATTAATTATCACATCTTTCGGTGAAAATCACAATAGAGAATTTTGATTCTCTATTGTGATTTTCACCGAAAGATGTGATAATTAATTTATGGATCACAGAAATCATATTCCTAATATATATATTCTCAAACTAATAACCGAAAAGTACGCTTCTTCCGCGAAAAGTATTTCTCAAGAAAACATAAGAACATCGTTAACTTATAAGGCCGTGAATGTTACCGCATCAAACGCTTCGGAACCATGGACCATACGAAAATATTAAAAAATAAATAAATTAATAACAAATATTTTCAAACACAAAAAATATGTTACATCACTCACAAAGTCCTTGTTTTTGGGAAATACTATTCGTTGAATTAAAATGCAAATTATAGAATATTTAATTTCTATTCATGTAACGATCCAAATAGGTAAAATATCTAACAAAGTTTAGGATCTCGTAAATATTTTTCCATTTTTATAGGCATATCTATTTATTTATATTTTTGGTTGTATATAACAAGTTAGCGGTATTTTGTCTCTAATATATCTGTACGCGCATCATGGTCAAGTCAAGTTGCTTCGTTAATCAATATTTTGAAGTCACGTTTTGGATACTTTAATGAAGCATTTTTAAAAGCTGTTTAATTTTTAGTTATTATTTTAAAAATAATAATAGGATAAAGAATCTGTCGTTTTATGATATTAATATGTTGATGATTAACAATATTTTTTAAAAATGTTTATATTAAATATTAATTTTAAAACTATTTATAGTAATATCAATTTTTATAAAAATTTTCATCTATTAATATTATATATTCACATATATATAAAAAAAAATTTAAAATAAGATAATTTATTATTATTATTTTTAAAATTATATATATCAAATTTAATGTTAATAAGTTAAAATAATTTTTTAGCCTGATTTTGGATAAATGGTGATTGGGTGCTCTATTAAAACATTCCTTGATGTGAAGTCATTGTTCAATTCTTGTTAGAGGTTAATTGGGTGCTCTATTAAAACACTCCTTGATGTGAAGTCCAGCAGTCGAGGTGTTATATTGGACATAATGAAAATGTAGTCTTAAAAAAAAAAATCAATAGAAAGTCCATCGGAGTTCATGAAGGCTTAGATAGAAAGTCCAGACAGACCGTGCCCATGGAGGCTTAGATAGAAAGTCCACGCGATAGAAGGAAAGGCTTAGATAGACGGTGTCCATGGAGGCTTAGATAGAAAGTCCACGAGATAGAAGGAAAGGCTTAGATAGATGGTGTCCATGGAGGCTTAGATAGAAAGTCCACGGGATATAAGGAAAGGCTTAGATAAACGATGTCCATGGAGACTTAGATAGACATAAAGACTTAGATAGATGGTGTCCATGGAGGCTTAGATAGAAAGTCCACGAGATAGATGAAAAGGCTTAAATAGATGGTGTCCATGGAGGCTTTGATAGACAAAAATGCTTAGATAGACGGTGTCCATGGAGGCCTAGATAGAAATTCCATGAGATAGACGAAAAGGCTTAGATAGATAGCGACCATGGAGGCTTTGATAGAAGGAAAGGCTTAGATAGACTGTGTCCATGGAGGCTTAGATACATGGAAAGGCTTACATAAACGATGTCCATGGAGGATTAGATAGACGAAAAGACTTAGATAAACGATGTGCATGGAAGCCTTAGATAGACGATGATGAGACGTGTGCTTACTACCAATCACATTTTGTTTTAATAAAAGATAATAACCATGATGCAATAATAATGAAATGTTATTTTAAATAATAATATTATTAATTCAAATAAACAATTAGACAACCTAATAAATTCCAAAGAGTTGTAAATTTAAAAATTTTAAATATATAAATATAATTAGAGTATTAAAAAAATATTAAAATATTTAGATTATATAGATTATATAATTCAAATATGTGATTTTAATATATTTTTGCTAATTTGTTAACAAAATATATTAAAATAATAATAATAAAAAAAACCCAAAACATAAAAAATAACAATAATACCATCCTCATTATGTTATATATTATAACTTTTGTATAAATTAAAAAATTAAAATAATAGTTAATCCATAGAAAAAAAAACGGTGATAATCACATCCAAAAATATTTTGTCGACTAGTAATTCATCCTCAAGACAAAATAATTAATCCAGTTGATTTTAATAAAATATTTATGGAAGTTTATTTTTGCTTAATTAAAAATATTTTGGATATTTGTAAAATATTTATGGAAGTTTATTTTTGCTTAATTAAAAATATTTTGGATATTTGTAAATAAATATATCAATTTTTAATTGAAATATTTTCAAACTTAGTAATTAAAAGGACATTTTTTTAAAATTTAAGAAATTTACTAATAAATTTTAAATAATAATTAAAAACTTATTAAAATAATAATTAAAAAAATGATTAACTCAATTTATTATATTTTAAAAACTGAAAAGTACTCCGATATTTTTGGAATCTAAGCTTCTGTGATCCATATAAATTAGTAGAAACTCTTTCGGTAATAATCACATGCAAAAGAACGAGGTCGACGCGTTTCGAACCAACCAGTGTGGTCCATCATCAGGACTATGTGAGAGATCAGATCCAGACACTAAGTATAAATAGATGTAGAGATGGCTCAACTAGCCGTTAGGATAACGGCTAGTTTGACTTAGAAAAAGTAAAAATTCCATTATATATTTCTTTAATTTATTAATTAATTAATTAATTTATATTCTTAATTAATTTATTATTATTATTATTTTAATTTATTATACAATTAATTGACCAATTAAATAATACAATGGTAAGTAATTTAACAAATCTAGAGGTATATATGCAAATTTTGATTAAATTATATAATAAACATTTATACAATTAATTCTTTATTCATGAAATCTAATTAAAAATAAACCATCTATCAAATAGTCAAACATAGTCAAAAAATATAAATAAATAAAATAAAATTAATTAATTAATTAAAAAATATAAATAAATAAATAAAATATAAAAATAAAGAATAATTTATTTATTTATTTATTATTATTATTATTATTATTATTTTAATATAAAAGTAAAAATAAAAATAAAGATAAAGATAAATAAAAATAAAATAAAATAAAAATAAATAAATTAAATAAATTAAAAAATATAAATAAATAAATATAAATAAAATATAAATATAAATTAATAATAAATAAAAATATATTTTATTTTATTTTAATTAATTATTATTATTATTATTATTATTATTATTATTATTTTAACAAATAAAAATATAAAATAAAATAAAATAAATAAATAAATAATAAAAATATAAAATAATTAATTAATTAAAAAAAAATTCAAGAATATAAGGCAGGAATCCAGCACCTGCTAATATTCCAACCGTCATCTCTATTGAGATTAACGGGCCTTTTTTCAATTTCAATAGCCTCTCGCAACTTACGATGATGGAAATGGTCTATTCTAGCAATGACCTTAGCATCTTCTATGCAAATATGATGGTTAGTCTTTTCTGCATGCTCAGCTAAGGCGGACGAGCGAGATCTTCTATGCTTGATATCAGCCGCATGCTCACATATCCTTTGATTAATTGGCCGACCCGTCTCACCAATGTAAGGAGTTCCACAGGAACAGGGAATGATGTAGACACCTTTTCCATCCCTGGGGTCAATCGGATCTTTAACCAATTTTAGAGAACTACTCCGATACTTAAAATTATGAGTTTTTGTCCGAAAAGACATTTTTTAACACCATCGCAATTGAACAATTAACATAAGACTATTAACAAAATAAAATTCAGCGGAATTAAATGTAATAAAACGGGATGATTGTTTGATACAAACAAGTGCGAGAAAAACGGCCCCTTCATAACAAAAGCTCGGAAATTGAAGTTTGCGTGGAATGCGACCACATGATTTGGTGTGTCATTTTAACGCGTTTGATATTGACCCGTCACACCGCCCAGAAAGTTCAGCGTGGTACTTCTAATGTTCTCTCCCTCTGAATTCTTTG
Source organism: Pinus albicaulis (assembly GCA_034641835.2). Lineage (NCBI taxonomy): Eukaryota > Viridiplantae > Streptophyta > Pinopsida > Pinales > Pinaceae > Pinus > Pinus albicaulis. Next base: position 1,081,074,496 of record CM076577.1, on the reverse strand, counting down.
GGAGGATCATTTCAGCTCTTGCCTATATAACGGCACCGATATGAAACACGTGGCACCACAGCTCCTGCAATTGCCTTGAGACCTGAATTTCATTTGCTTTTTCAATGGATTTACAGTGGATGCTTCCCATTGCAGATCTGCGAATGATCGGCTACCTTGTGGTGACCATCATATAAGTTGTTTTCAAGTTGTTTTTTTTCCCTGTTTTATTAAGGTTGTCTGTAAATTGTTTCTTTTCCCTGTTTTTATTAAGGTTTCCTAAAAGGTAGATATGTTCTGTGGAAACTGTATTATGTCCTGTGGTCTTACCACAAGAAGCTAGGAAAGAAACCCTGATTCTGTGCAAATAATTTTAATGGTGTGAGTAGAAGGTCGAATATAGAAAACAGTGTAATGAAGTACTGACTAAACAAAGGAATAACAGTGTCGTTTAATCTTTCTGAGTTATTTCTTGTAAAGTTGAAAACATTAAAGAAAGCACTGGATGGTAATTTCGGAAGGACCGTTAACCCATAATGCCTGTAAACCAGAGCTTCTGGGTTGGTCGCCCTTCCCTCTATGATAATACACGGACGAATAGGCGGTCCGGTCACCGTATAGCATTAAAATAAATAATAAACAGAGATCCAAGAAGGTCCGAGGAGAAATTTATAGGTAAGCCCTAGTGGCGAACAAGTGAGTTATCATTCTTTTCATACGAACGAACAAGCCTCATAGGAACAGAATATGATAAACTGATAATGCAGAAGAAAAACACTGAAGCGAAAAACCTCGAAGGGATCATAAAGATTCTAGCCAATATAGGAAACTGTGAAATATACCGATAACAGTCTCTTTGCACACCATATTACACAGAACTACTATTTGCAATGGAAAGGCTACGTATTACGTTTCAGCGTGTATATTCATGAGTACAGGAAATAGGAAGAAAAGAAAATAGAATAGACAGTAGAGAATTTACACTGTAATATACACCTCGTAGACATCTAGATAAATACATTGTAAATATATAAAAAAATAACACAGAGGAACCAGTTGGAAACCCCAAACTGTCCAGGGTTACTTCAGCAAAATTAAAGAGCACGGGTGAGTATAAACCCCGACCAGTCGGCAACTGTAAAATTATACATATTAATTTCTAAAAATGGAACCCTTGAATGAAATCCACTTGAGAGTATTGGGTATGATATAAACTACCGGCACGAGGCCGTAAACCCTGGCTAACCCTTACTATGCCCTGAACATTAAATAGTCGTTATTTTAACGATAACGGACGGTTTAAACACGAGCCACTGACAACAACTATCACTAACGGGACATTCGATCTCAGGAAAGTTTAAGGGTTCAAACCCGTCCGAAAATAGGTACACAATAAATATGCGCAAGGATTAGACTTCCTCATAGTGAAAACCATGGGATAACCCGGAGATACGAGCGGGTTGAAGGAAACGACGAATGGGTACACAATCGATAGGCGAGAGGTTCATTAGCAAAAAGAAAGAGAAAACATAGAACGAAGGATGGGTTTAACTTTGCCCCATAGTTGTAAATAGAACAAAGAATAGATGACAACACCCGAGGAAGTGTTACTATTTTTTTCCTCAGGAAATAGTGGAATCCGAGAGCACCAAAACACTCTACCAGCAAACCCCAACAGAATTTGCGACGAGAAGTAAGAATAGAGAAAAAATGAGGGTGCAGTCTACCAAGGAGGCCACGACGACTAAACAAGAAGACAACTAAAAAAATATTACACAGTTTCCCCATTTCACTAAATACAAAGGAACTAAATTCTTGCATAGGAAGCTGCAAGAAATATATACCGGAAAAGACCGAGCACCTGTTACTGAGAGGAAACCTCTTCGGTGGCCACAATTCCATCGACTACCATCGGAGAACTGTCGAAGCCTGTTACAACCCTGAGGCTAGCGGCACTGCCTCCAGAACCATCGACCAAGCGCAACAATGAACTGTGAAATCAGTTAGGACCCCGAGGTCATAGCTAACCCTAGGGCATAATCACCGTGGGATTAATTTCCAATCAACGGCGGATAGGACGCCAAGTGTGGGGCGGCAGGATCGAGTCAAATAGCCAGAGAATTATTCCACCCAAAATAATTGCGCAATAAAAACCTTATAGAACCGAGATGACATGCATGCAACAATACATAAGGTTTCTTTTAAAGTTTATGCTGTGGATGGTACCAATAATGACTGGGTACATGGTATTAAAGGTGATGTAAATGGTGAATACAATTATAAGGCCAGAAACGTAGAGTTGTTTAAAACTAAACCAAGCATTATCACTGCAGTACATTAAAGTAACAAATCACAGTACCGAAGTCCAAGAATCAGATGTAATATTACCAGCTGTAGTAATTAGTAGATCCATTAATATATGATGAAATCATTCATAGTTCAAAGGTTGGAGTTAACTATAGTAAAAAAAAATTTATGTGGTAAGCTTATAGCTTGATGACTGTTAGCTTGATGTCTGTTACAACGCATCATGGTTAAGTCAAGTTGCTTCGTTAATCAATATTTTGAAGTCACGTTTTGGATACTTTAATGAAGCATTTTTAAAAGCTGTTTAATTTTTAGTTATTATTTTAAAAATAATTTTAGGATAGTAGAATCTGTCGTTTTTGATATTAATATGTTGATGATTAAAAGTATTTCTTTTAAATGTTTATATTAAATATTAATTTTAAAATTATTTATAGTAATATCAATTTTTATAAATTTTTCATGTATTAATATTGTATATTCACATATATAAATAACATTTTAAAATAATTTAATTTATTATTATTATTTTTAAAATTATATATATCAAATTTAATGTTAATAAGTTAAAATAATTTTTTGGTTTGGTTTTGGATAAATGGTGATTGGGTGTTCTATTAAAACATTCCTTGATGTGAAGTTAGCGTTCAATTCTTGGATAGATGGTGATTGGGTGCTCTATTAAAACACTCGATGTGAAGTCCGTACTGGCCGGGTAAAGACTCGGACATAATGTAAAACAGTCTTAAAAAAAATCAATAGAAAGTCCATCGGAGTTCATGGAGGCTAGATAGAAAAGTCCAGACAGACGGTGTTTCATGGAGGCTTAGATAGAAAGTCCATGGGATAGAAGGAAAGGCTTAGATAGACTATGGTCCATGGAGGCTTAGATGTTTGGTCCACGGATAGAAGGAAAGTTTTGTATAGATGGTGTCCATGGAGGCTTAGATAGAAAGTCCACTAGATATAAGGAAAGACTTAGATAAACGGTGTCCATGGAGACTTATTAGATGACATAAAGTTTTGGGAGAGATGGTACCCAAGGAGGCTTAGATAGAAAGTCCACGAGATGATGAAAAGGCTAGATAGATATGTCAAAGGAGGCTTTGATGTATCTAAAATGCTTAGATAGACAAAAGGTCCATGGAGGCCTAGATAGAAATTCCATGAGATAGACGAAAAGGCTTAGATAGATAGCATCCATGGAGGCTTTGATAGAAGGAAAGGCTTAGATAAACGATGTCCATGGAGGCTTAGATACATGGAAAGGCTTACATAAACAATGTCCATGGAGGATTAGATAGACGAAAAGACTTAGATAAACGATGTGCATGGAAGCTTAGATAGACGATGATCGGACGTGTGCTTACTACCAATCACATTTTGTATTAATAAAAGATAATAACCATGATGCAATAATAATGAAATGTTATTTTAAATAATAATATTATTAATTCAAATAAGAGACAAAAGTTAGATTACTTTAGAGTCTGTCAAACAACTAAAGAATATTGCAGCAGTCCAATATTACCTCGGGGAAAAGGAGCAAAATATTTTCCGCATCCTTCTTTCAGGAAATTTGGGTCATCAGATAGGACAAGGCAACCATCAGCTGATGTAACCCAAAAGAAAGGCACTGAACCATCGACATCCTGGCAACCAAAATAGTTTCTCAGTCACAGTAATGGATTTCTTGGCATACCTAAGTGGAAAATCCAAAGAAAAGAGAAAAGAAATGAAGGGATGAGAATGATAAGCTTACAACTGCAGTGAAGGGAGCCTGGGAAGTGGAGTCGTAAAGAAGGAAGGCAAACTTTCCAGAGAGCTCTCTAATGACCTGATCTGCAGGGTAGGGGCCACGATCTCTGAGAGTACGATACGCTTCAATGACAATAGACACTTCATTTGCAGATTTACTGAGCCCATATCGTTGCCTCAACACCGCTACGTTGTCCAAGACGCCCTCGAATATGCAGAACATGTCATCTGCAGCACGGAAAGATCTGCGCCATGCAAGAATCACGATTATAAGAAGAGATGGAGTTGAATCAAGAAAAAATCTAAAACTCGAGCAGGACTATATATGCCTGAAAGAAGAGATCTAAAACTCGAGCAAGACAAATTGAAAACCATGGCGTAAGCGAAGAGCTGGGGGAGCATCCACAGAGCAAATGTGCCCGCCAGCTCTGCTATTTCCTTCTCTTGCCCGATCAATAGCAAGAGAGGCGTGGCGAAGACATAGAGCAAACTCAGAAAGTAGGCGATGCAGAGGAGAATAATCCAGGAGCGCTGCATATACAATCCCAGCATATACCCAGTAAAATGAACAAGATTTTTGTGACATTTAACAGTCTGCACCGATCATTAAACGGAGTAAAAATCATATTACCAAAATTAGAAATGGAAACTTAGTATGATTTTATGATTTTTCAAAATGAATTGGTTGATTTTATGATTTTTTTGCACACGGCTTACTAGTGACATGTGTCATTATGAAAATGAATTGGTTGACGAAAAAGCACCTGTATTAATTCAAAACAGAAGGCTTACCAGCCTAATTAAATATTAATTTTAAAACTATTTATAGTAATATCAATTTTTAAAATTTTTTCATGTATTAATATTATATATTCACATATATATATAAATAAAAATTTAAAATAAGTTAATTTATTATTATTATTTTTAAAATTATATATATCAAATTTAATGTTAATAAGTTAAAATAATCTTTTAGCCTGATTTTGGATAAATGGTGATTGGGTGCTCTATTAAAACATTCCTTGATGTGAAGTCATCATTCAATTCTTGGATAGATGGTGATTGGGTGCTCTATTAAAACACTCCTTGATGTGAAGTCCAGCCGTCGGGGTGTTATATTGGACATAATGAAAATGTAGTCTTAAAAAAAAAATCAATAGAAAGTCCATCGGAGTTCATGGAGGCTTAGATAGAAAGTCCAGACAGACGGTGCCCATGGTGGCTTAGATAGAAAGTCCATGGGATAGAAGGCTTAGATAGACGGTGTCCATGGAGGCTTAGATAGAAAGTCCACGGGATAGAAGGAAAGGCTTAGATAGATGGTGTCCATGGAGGCTTAGATAGAAAGTCCACGGGATATAAGGAAAGACTTAGATAAACGGTGTCCATGGAGACTTAGATAGATATAAAGTTTTAGATAGATGGTGTCCATGGAGGCTTAGATAGAAAGTCCACGAGATAGATGAAAAGGCTTAGATAGATGGTGTCCATGGAGGCTTTGATAGACGCAAATGCTTAGATAGACGGTGTCCATGGAGGCCTAGATAGAAATCCCATGAGATAGACGAAAAGGCTTAGATAGATAGCATCCATGGAGGCTTTGATAGAAGGAAAGGCTTAGATAAACGATGTCCATGGAGGCTTAGATACATGGAAAGGCTTACATAAACGATGTCCATGGAGGATTAGATAGACGAAAAGACTTAGATAAACGATGTGCATGGAAGCTTAGATAGACGATGATCGGACGTGTGCTTACTACCAATCACATTTTGTATTAATAAAAGATAATAACCATGATGCAATAATAATGAAATGTTATTTTAAATAATAATATTATTAATTCAAATAAACAATTAGACAACCTAATAAATTCCAAAGAGTTGTAAATTTAAAAATGGATAACATTAATCTGCAACAAAATATAATCCCTCAATTATTTTATTTTATTTTTCTTACAGTGTTATAAATTGATATTAGCATTAACATAATCGTTTTCATTGTTATTATCATAAAATGATGGATACAATCTTAAAGTTTGAATAAATAATCTTAGCCTTGTATAATTTTTCTATGTTTTTATGATAGGAATTTGATGATATAATCTTTTGGTAAAATTGTGTTTTTATATTATTTAAAATGAGTTTTTAAATATATAAATATAATTAGAGTATTAAAAAAAATTAAAATATTTAGATTATATAAATTATATAATTCAAATATGTGATTTTAATATATTTTTGCTAATTTGTTAACAAAATATATTAAAAAAATAATAATAAAAAAAAAACCCAAAACATACAAAATAACAATAATACCATCCTCATTATGTTATATATTATAACTTTTGTATAAATTAAAAAATTAAAATAATAGTTAATCCATAGAAAAAAAAACGGTGATAATCACATCCAAAAATATTTTGTCGACTAGTAATTCATCCTCAAGACAAAATAATTAATCCAGTTGATTTTAATAAAATATTTATGGAAGTTTATTTTTGCTTAATTAAAAATATTTTGGATATTTGTAAAATATTTATGGAAGTTTATTTTTGCTTAATTAAAAATATTTTGGATATTTGTAAATAAATATAGCAATTTTTAATTGAAATATTTTCAAACTTAGTAATTAAAAGGACATTTTTTTAAAATTTAAGAAATTTACTAATAAATTTTAAATAATAATTAAAAACTTATTAAAATAATAATTAAAAAAAGTGATTAACTCAATTTATTATATTTTTAAAACTGAAAAGTACTCCGATACTTAAAATTATGAGTTTTTGTCCGAAAAGACATTTTTTAACACCATCGCAATTGAACAATTAACATAAGACTATTAACAAAATAAAATTCAGCGGAATTAAATGTAATAAAACGGGATGATTGTTTGATACAAACAAGTGCGAGAAAAACGGCCCCTTCATAACAAAAGCTCGGAAATTGAAGTTTGCGTGGAACGCGACCACACGATTTGGTGTGTCATTTTAACGCGTTTGATATTGACCCGTCACACCGCCCAGAAAGTTCAGCGTGGTCCTTCTAATGTTCTCTCCCTCCGAATTCTTTGGGAGGATCATTTCAGCTCTTGCCTATATAACGGCACCGGTATGAAACACATGGCACCACAGCTCCTGCAATTGCCTTGAGACCTGAATTTCATTTGCTTTTTCAATGGATTTACAGTGGATGCTTCCTGATCGGCTACCTTGTGGTGACCATCATATAAGTTGTTTTCAAGTTGGTTTTTTTCCCTGTTTTATTAAGGTTGTCTGTAAATTGTTTCTTTTCCCTGTTTTTAAGGTTTCCTGAAAGGTAGATATGTTCTGTGGAAACTGTATTATGTCCTGTGGTCTTACCACAAGAAGCTAGGAAAGAAACCCTGATTCTGTGCAAATAATTTTAATGGTGTGAGTAGAAGGTCGAATATAGAAAACAGTGTAATGAAGTATTGACTAAACAAAGGAATAACAGTGTCGTTTAATCTTTATGAGTTATTTCTTGTAAAGTTGAAAACATTAAAGAAAGCACTGGATGGTAATTTCGGAAGGACCATTAACCCATAATCCCTGTAAACCAGAGCTTCTGGGTTGGTCGCCCTTCCCTCTATGATAATACACGGACGAATAGGTGGTCCGGTCACCGTATAGCATTAAAATAAATAATAAACAGAGATCCAAGAAGGTCTGAGGAGAAATTTACACGTAAGCCCTAGTGGCGAACAAGTGAGTTATCAGTGTTTTCATACGAACGAACAAGCCTCATAGGAACAGAATATGATAAACTGATAATGCAGAAGAAAAACACTGAAGCGAAAAACCCCGAAGGGATCATAAAGATTCTCGCCAGTATAGGAAACTGTGAAATATACCGATAACAGTCTCTTTGCACACCATATTACAAAGAACTACTATTTGCAATGGAAAGGCTACGTATTACGTTTCAGCGTGTATATTCATGAGTACAGGAAATAGGAAGAAAAGAAAATAGAATAGACAGTAGAGAATTTACACTGTAATATACACCTCGCAGACATCTAGATAAATACATTGTAAATATATAAAAAAATAACACAGAGGAACCAGTTGGAAACCCCAAACTGTCCAGGGTTACTTCAGCAAAATTAAAGAGCACGGGTGAGTATAAACCCCGGCCAGTCGACAACTGTAAAATTATACATATTAATTTCTAAAAATGGAACCCTTGAACGAAATCCACTTGAGAGTATTGGGTATGATATAAACTACCGGCACGAGGCCGTAAACCCTGGCTAACCCTTACTATGCCCTGAACATTAAATAGTCGTTGACTGCGATAACAAGACTACAGGTTTTAAACCCTGAGCCACCCCCAACAACAACTATCACTAACAGGACATTCAGTCGAGGAAAGTTTAAGGGTTCAAACCCCGTCGAAAATAGGTACCTGTAAATATGCACAAGGATTAGACTTCCTCGCAGACGAAACCATGGGATAGCCAGGAATCCTGAGCGGGTAGAAGGAGCAACGGACAGTACCTGTCAATAGAGCGGAGGTTCATTAGCAAAAAAGAAAGAGAAAACGTAGAACAGATGGGTTTAACCTGCCCCATAGTTGTAAATAGAACCAAAGAATAGATGACAACACCCGGAGGAAGTGTTACCTGTATTTTTTTTTTTCCCGGGAAATAGTGGAATCCGAGAGCACCAAAACACTCTACCAGCAAACCCCAACAGAATTTGCGACGAGAAGTAAGAATAGAGAAAAAATGAGGGTGCAGTCTACCAAGGAGGCCACGACGACTAAACAAGAAGACAACTAAAAAAATATTACACAGTTTCCCCATTTCACTAAATACAAAGGAACTAAATTCTTGCATAGGAAGCTGCAAGAAATATATACCGGAAAAGACCGAGCACCTGTTACTGAGAGGAAACCTCTTCGGTGGCCACAATTCCATCGACTACCATCGGAGAACTGTCGAAACCTGTTACAACCCTGAGGCTAGCGGCACTGCCTCCAGAACCATCGACCAAGCGCAACAATGAACTGTGAAATCAGTTAGGACCCCGAGGTCATAGCTAACCCTAGGGCATAATCACCGTGGGATTAATTTCCAATCAACGGCGGATAGGACGCCAAGTGTGGGGCGACAGGATCGAGTCAAATAGCCAGAGAATTATTCCACCCAAAATAATTGCGCAATAAAAACCTTATAGAACCGAGATGACATGTATGCAACAATACATAAGGTTTCTTTTAAAGTTTATGCTGTGGATGGTACCAATAATCACTGGGTACATGGTATTAAAGGTGATGTAAATGGTGAATACAATTATAAGGCCAGAAACGTAGAGTTGTTTAAAACTAAACCAAGCATTATCACTGCAGTACATTAAAGTAACAAATCACAGTACCGAAGTCCAAGAATCAGATGTAATATTACCAGCTGTAGTAATTAGTAGATCCATTAATATATGATGACATCATTCATAGTTCAAAGGTTGGAGTTAACTATAGTAAAAAAAAATTTATGTGGTAAGCTTATAGCTTGATGACTGTTAGCGTGATGTCTGTTACAACGCATCATGGTTAAGTCAAGTTGCTTCGTTAATCAATATTTTGAAGTCACGTTTTGGATACTTTAATGAAGCATTTTTAAAAGCTGTTTAATTTTTAGTTATTATTTTAAAAATAATTTTAGGATAGTAGAATCTGTCGTTTTTGATATTAATATGTTGATGATTAAAAGTATTTCTTTTAAATGTTTATATTAAATATTAATTTTAAAATTATTTATAGTAATATCAATTTTTATAAATTTTTCATGTATTAATATTGTATATTCACATATATAAATAACATTTTAAAATAATTTAATTTATTATTATTATTTTTAAAATTATATATATCAAATTTAATGTTAATAAGTTAAAATAATTTTTTGGTTTGGTTTTGGATAAATGGTGATTGGGTGTTCTATTAAAACATTCCTTGATGTGAAGTTAGCGTTCAATTCTTGGATAGATGGTGATTGGGTGCTCTATTAAAGCAGGTTTTTGGATAGATGGTGATTGAGTGCTCTATTAAAACACTCCTTGATGTGAAGTCCCTATGTCTTATCGGGTTGATATGTTGGACATGATGAAAATGTAGTATTAAAAAAAAATCAGTAGAAAGTCCATCAGAGTCCATGGAGGCTTAGATAGAAATTCCAGACAAACGGTGTCCATGGAGGCTTAGATAGAAAGTTCACGGGATAGATAGAAAGGCTTAGATAGACGGTGTCCATGGAGGCTTAGATAGCAAGTCCACATGATAGAAGGAAAGGCTTAGATAGACGGTGTCCATGGAGGCTTAGATAGAAAGTCCACGGGATATAAGGAAAGGCTTAGATAAACAGTGTCCATGGAGACTTAGATAGACAGAAAGACTTAGATAGATGGTGTCCATGGAGGCTTAGATAGAAAGTCCACGAGATAGATGGAAAGGCTTAGATAGACGGTGTCCATGGAGGCTTTGATAGACGAAAATGCTTAGATAGACGGTGTCCATGGAGGTTTAGATAGAAATTCCATGAGATAGACGAAAAGGCTTAGATAGATAGCGTCCATGGAGGCTTTGATAGAAGGAAAAGCTTAGATAGATGGTGTCCATGGAGGCTTAGATACATGGAAAGGCTTACATAAACGATGTCCATGGAGGCTTAGATAGACAGAAAGACTTAGATAAAGGGTGTGCATGGAAGCTTAGATAAACAATGATTAGTCGTGTGCTTACTACCAATCACATTTTGTATTAATAAAGGATAATAACCATCATGCAATAATAATGAAATGTTATTTTTGTTAATAATATTATTAATTCAAATAAACAATTAGATAACCTAATAAATTCCAAAGAGTTGCAAATTTAAAAATGGATAACATTAATCTGCAACAAAATATAATCCCTTAATTATTTTATTTTATTTTTCTTACAATTTTATAAATTTATATTAGCATTAACATAATCGTTGTCATTATTATTATCATAAAATGATGGATACAATCTTAAAGTTTGAATAAATAATGTTAGCCTTGTATAATTTTTCTATGTTTTTTTTATAGGAATTTGATGATATAATCTTTTGGTAAAATTGTGTTTTTTTATTATTTAAAATGAGTTTTTAAATATATAAATATAATTAGAGTATTAAAAAAATATTAAAATATTTAAATTATATAGATTACATAATTCAAATATGTAATTTTAACATATTTTTGCTAATTTTTTAACAAAATATATTAAAAATAGTAATTATTAGAGAAACCCAAAACATAACAAAATAACAATAATACCATCCTCAATAGGTTATATATTATAATTTTTGTATAAGTTAAAAAAAATAAAATAATAGTTAATTCATAGGAAAAGAAAAATGTGTAATAATCACATCCAAGAATATTTTATCGACTAGTGATTGGAACGAGTCAGTGATTCATCGTCAAAACAAGGTAGTTAATCCAGTCGATTTTAATAAATTATTTATGGAAGTTTATTTTTGCTTAATTAAAAATATTTTAGATTTTTATAAATAAATATAGCAATTTTTAATTGAAATATTTTCAAATTTGGTAATTAAAATGGTTTTTTTTTTTTTTTTTAATTTTAAAAAATTTACTTATAAATTTTAAATAATAACTAAAAACTTATTAAAATAAACTTATTAAAATAATAATTAAAAAAGGTGATTAACTCAATTTATTATATTTTTAAAACTGAAAAGTACTCCGATACTTAAAATTATGAGACATTTTTTAACACCATCCCAATTGAACAATTAACATAAGACTATAAACAAAATAAAATTCAGCGGGAATTAAATGTAATAAAACGGGATGATTTGTTTGATACAAACGAGTGCGAGAAAAATGGCCCCTTCATAACAAAAGCTCGGAAATTGAAGCTGGCGTCGAACGCGACCAGACGCTTTGGTGTGTCATTTTAACGCGCTTGATGTTGACCGGTCACACCGCCCAGAAAGTTCAGCGTACATTCAATAATGGTGGTGGTCCTTCTAATGTTCTCTCCCTCCGAATTCTTTGGGAGGATCATTTCAGCTCTCGCCTATATAACGGCACCGGTATGAAACACATAGCACCACAGCTCCTGCAATTGCCTTGAGAGCTGAATTTCATTTGTTTTTTCAATGGATTTACAGTGGATGCTTCCCATTGCAGATCTGCGAATGATCGGCTACCTTGTGGTGACCATCATATCGGCTTACCTCATCTGCAGGCGACTTCGTCCCTCTCTGAAATTGCCGCCCGGTCCCCGTGTTTGGCCCATAATCGGCAACCTGAATCTCATGGGGAAATTGCCCCACAGATCGCTGGATCGACTCTCCAAAACGTACGGCCCCCTCATGTCTCTTAGACTGGGATCCATGCCATGCGTGGTCGGCGCATCGGCTGAGATGGCCCGAGAGTTCCTCAAAACCCACGACCTCACATTCTCGTCCCGACCCCGTGTGGCAGCCGGGAAATACACCGTCTACAATTACTCTGACATCACTTGGTCTCCCTACGGAGAGCACTGGCGCCTCGCCAGGAAAATCTGTGTCATGGAGCTCTTCAGTGCCAAGCGCCTCGAATCTTTTGAGTATATCCGAGTAGAGGAGGTGGGCCGGATGCTAAGTTCCGTGTTCGAAACCAGCCGGCAGGGCCTCCCTGTAGAAATCAGGGAAGAGACGACTAATGTTAGCAATAATATAATTTCTCGGATGGTTTTGGGACGAAGGTACTTGGACGAGAAGGCCGGGAACAAGATAAAGCCGGCGGAGTTCAGGGAGATGTGGGAGGAGCTGTTTGTGCTCAACGGGGTTTTTAATATCGGAGACTTTATACCGTGGCTCGCCTGGCTGGATCTCCAGGGTTATGTCAGGCGTATGAAGAAGCTGAGCAAGCGGTTGGATGTTTTCCTGGAGGAAGTTTTGGAAGAGCACGACGAGCGGAGGAAGGGCGTGGAGAATTATGTGGCCAAAGACATGGTGGACGTTCTGTTGCAGCAGGCCGACGATCCGCAACTGAAGCTGAGTCGAGTTAGAGTCAAAGCATTCACTCAGGCACGCATTTACAAACTATTTTCTTTTTCATGGCGTTACACGACTGTGTTTTTATTATTATTCACTGACCCTGTTGAGCAACTGTATAATGTTTGCAGGACATCATAGCGGGCGGCACCGAAAGCTCCGCGACGCTGGTGGAGTGGGGGCTGTCGGAGCTCTTGAAAAAGCCGGAGACGTTAGAAAGAGCGACGGAAGAGCTTGACAGAGTGGTGGGCAGAGAACGGTGGGTGGAAGAGAAAGACATTAGTGGGCTGGAGTATCTACAGTGGATAGTGAAGGAGACGATGAGGCTCCACCCTGTGGCTCCCATGCTGGTCCCCCGCCTCTCCACTCAGGCCTGCAGAATCGCAGGATACGACATTCCGGCGAACACGAGGTTGTTCGTCAACGTGTGGACTATCGGCCGGGACGGCAGCTTATGGGAGAACCCTGACGAGTTCCGGCCTGAGAGATTCAAAGGGAGCACGGTTGACGTGAAGGGCAGAGATTACGAGCTGCTGCCATTTGGTTCGGGGAGGAGGATGTGCCCGGGATATAGTCTGGGACTGAAAGTAGTTCATTTGGGTTTGGCTAATCTGATCCATGGATTCAATTGGTGCCTGCCTGATGGTCAGAGCCACGAGGACTTGGATATGGGCGAGACCTTTGGGCTGTCCACGCCTAAAACACACCCTCTCGTTGCCATGGCCCGACCTCGCCTCCCTTCACATCTCTATAACTTCAATTCTGCCCAGACTTAGAGTGTTCTGTGTGTGTCTTGAAATAAAATGGGCCTCTGTTTCTGGAGAAGTAGATCTGCATATTGTATCAGTTGCTATAATATAGTTAATCTACTATCGGTTCCTAACTTCTTATTATAGCAGCCTGCCATGGCCGAATTTACTTAATCCATTGTTATCCCAACTATGATAATGTAATAACCGGGTTTCGAACCCATCGACAATTTCAGTTTTCTTTTTCGGATTAATTTTCTAGCACTGGCCCAGTAGCCCAGTATGTGGGGACGATGATGTAATGAGTGCCGTATAGTGGTGTTGGTCGTCCGAAAGTGGTATATAAGAAAGAAAATGCTTTTTTATTAGATAATGTGGAGCTTGAAAGACAAACTTTCATGATTCAACTTATGACCTGAAACAAAATCACTTTTATGGTATCATTTTACAATAATAATAAAAAAAAATAAAAAAAAAATTAATTAAATATAAATAATGTCGGCTTTAAAAATAATTTACATAACTATATAAATAAACAATTAAAAATAAATTTAAAATATGAAAATTTTTACGAACACTCAAAAAAAGAGATATAGTAAATCAATAAAAATATAAATAAACTAGAGATATGATAAATAATTATAAATATAAATAAACTAGAGGTATGGTAAATAGATAATACATATTTTATATTTACTCCATAAAGCTCTTTATATTTACAAAAACTTAAAAAGAAGGTTTATTTAAGTGAAATCTATGGGACAAATTATTATTAATATCATGGACGGAATACCATGGGCCAAATACCATATTTATAAAAAATCTATAAAAAGGTAAGGTAAATAAATAAAAATATATCAAATATGACTAGAAATCTACAACTAATTATATTTGAAGCCTATAGGCCAAATACCATAGACCAAATTAATAATAATACCATGCAAAAAAACATTATTAATGCTAACATTAATATTAAAATATTATTATTATTATTATTGTTATTATTGTTACTAAATCTAATATTGACATTAATATATTATAATATAAAAATTATTAAATCTAATAACTTTGTATTAATACAATATTAAATTTGTTATATATATATATATATAAACTCTAGATATATATGGGAGGGAAGAACAAAGACATATGATAAAAGTGGAGAAATAGAGGAAGTGAGAAGGGAGAGATTGAGATAAATTGAAGGAGAGGGGAGAGGAGGAATGAAGAAAGAGAGAGGGAGAAGAGTGAGAGAGGTAGAGAAGGGTAAGAGAGGGAGAGAGAGAGACATAAATATGGAGGTGGGAGAGAGAGAGAAGGAGAGAGGGAGGGAGAAGGAGAAAGGATTTGAGGGGGGAGAGAGGGAGAGAGAGAGGGGAAGAGAGAGGGAGGTAGGAGAAAAAGGGAGAGAGAGGAAGGATGAGAGGAGGGTAGAGGGACGGATATAGAGACGAAATTGGAGGGGGAGAGAAGAAGAAAGACATAGAGAGTGAGAAGTGGGGAGAGAGGGACTGACAAGGGAGAGATGGAGAGAGAGTATGTATTTTTAGGGTTGAGATAAAGATATATAGAAGGATTGATGGAGACAAGGGGGTAGAGAAAGAGAGAGAAGAATAAAGAGAGGGATATAGTAACATAGTTATAGAGAGAGATAGAGTGATGGGGGAAGAGAGAGGATTTGAGGGCAGAGAGAGGGGGGCGTGGGTGAAGATAGAGGGAGGGAGATGATAAAGGGAGAGAGAGGAAGAGAGTGATTGGGGAATATAGAGTATTGTAGGGGAGAGAGAGAGAGAGAGAGAGAGAGAGAGAGACGGGGGAAGAGAGAGGGAGGTAGGAGAGAAAGGGAGAGAGACGAAGGAAAAGAGAGGGGACTTGAGAGATAGGAGGAAATAGGGAGGGATAGAGAGATGGAGCTGGATGGGGAGAGAGGGAGGGAAGAAGAAATACATAGAGAGTAACAAGTGGAGAGAGTGAGGAAGTGACAAGGGAGAGATTTAGAGAGAGTGTGTATGTTTGGGGTGAGATAAAGAGACAAAGAAGAAGAGATTGAGATAATGGGGGAGAGAATGAGAGAGAGAGGCATATACTGACAAAGTAAGAAGGTGAAAATAGATAGAGAGAGAGAGAGAGAAAGAGTGGAGAGAGGTAGGGAAAGAGAGATGGAGATGCAGGGGGAGAGAGAGGGAGGTAAGAAGAAATACATAGAGATTAAAAGTTGGAGAGAGAGAGAGAGAGAGTGATAAGGAATATGAAGGGAGAACGAGAGAAGATAAAAGAAGGGAAAATATATAGAAGCAGTGGAGAGGGAGGAAAGAATGTGCCCGGGATATAGTCTGAGACTGAAAATAGTTCATTTGGGTTTGGCTAATCTGATCCATGGATTCAATTGGTGCCCCCTGATGATCAGAGCCTCGAGGACTTGGATATGGGCGAGACCTTTGGGCTGTCTACGCCTAAAACACACCCTCTCGTTGCCATGGCCCGACCTCGCCTCCCTTCACATCTCTATAACTTCAATTCTGCCCAGACTTAGAGTATTCTGTGTGTATCTTGAAATAAAATGGGCCTCTGTTTCTGGAGAAGTAGATCTGCATATTGAATCAGTCGCTATAATATAGCTAATCTACTATCGGTTCCTAACTTCTTATTATAGCAGTCTGCCATGGCCGAATTTACCTAATCCAATGTTATCCCAACTATGATAATGTAATAACCGGGTTTCGAACCCATCGACAATTTCAGTTTTCTTTTTCGGATTAATTTTCTAGCACTGGCCCAGTATGTGGGGTCGATGATGTAATGACTGCCGTATAGTGGTGTTGGTTTTGCGAAAGTCGTACATAAGAAAGAAAATGCTTTTTTATTAGATAATGTGAAGTTTGGAAAACAAACTTTCATTAATTTCATTATATCCAGAGGCGTATTTTACAATCCGATATGATCTCGATGTCGATGTGTAAGTATGTAAGAAGTAAAAAACAAAAAAAAAAAACTTACATAACCATATAAATAAACAATTAAAAATAAATTTAAAATATGAAAAGTTTTACGAATACTAAAAAAAAAGATATAGTAAATAAATAAAAATATAAATAAACTAAGGTATGATAAATAATTATAAATATAAATAAACTAGAGATATGGTAAATAAATAATACATATTTTATATTTACTTCATAAAGCTTTTTATATTCACAAAAACTTAAAAAGAAGTTTTATTTAAGTGAAACCTATGGGCCAAATACTTTGGGACAAATTATTATTAATATCATGGACGGAATACCATGGGCCAAATACCATATTTATAAAAGAGGTATAAAAAGGTAAGGTAAATAAATAAAAATATATCAAATATGAGTAGAAATCTACAACTAATTATATTTCAAGCCTATGGACCAAATACCATAGACCAAAATAATAATAATACCATGCAAAAAAACATTATTAACGCTAACATTAATATTAAAATATTAATATTATTATTGTTATTATTATTACTAAATCTAATATTGACATTAATATATTATAATATAAAAATTATTAAATCTAATAACTTTGTATTAATACAATATTAAATTTGTTATATATATATATATATATATATAAACTCTAGATATATATGGGAGGGAAGAACAAAGACATATGATAGAAGTGGAGAAATAGAGGGAGTGAGAAGGGAGAGATTGAGATAAATTGAAGGAGAGGGGAGAGGAGGAATGAATAAAGAGAGAGGGAGAGGAGTGAGAGAGGTAGAGAAGGGTAAGAGAGAGAGAGAGACATAAATATGGAGGTGGGAGAGAGAGAGAAGGAGAGAGGGAGGGAGAAGGAGAAAGGATTTGAGGGGGGAGAGAGAGAGAGAGGGGAAGAGAGAGGGAGGTAGGAGAAAAAGGGAGAGAGAGGAAGGATGAGAGGGGGGTAGA
Source organism: Pinus albicaulis (assembly GCA_034641835.2). Taxonomy (NCBI): domain Eukaryota; kingdom Viridiplantae; phylum Streptophyta; class Pinopsida; order Pinales; family Pinaceae; genus Pinus; species Pinus albicaulis. Next base: position 1,081,056,726 of record CM076577.1, on the reverse strand, counting down.
GGGAGAGATAGAGAGAAGAAATTGGAGGGGGAGAGAAGAAGAAAGACAGAGAGAGTGAGAAGTGGAGAGAGATGGAGTGACAAGGGAGAGATGGAGAGAGAGTATGTATTTTTAGGGTTGAGATAAAGATATATAGAAGGATTGATGGAGACAAGGGGGTAGAGAAAGAGAGAGAAGAATAAAGGGAGGGATATATTAACATAATTACAGAGAGAGATAGAGTGATGGGGGAAGAGAGAGGATTTGAGGGCAGAGAGAGGGGGGGGGGTGAAGATAGAGGGAGGGAGGTGATAAAGGGAGAGAGAGGAAGAGAGTGATGGGGGAATATAGAGTATTGTAGGGGAGAGAGAGAGAGACTGATGGGGGAAGAGAGAGGGAGGTAGGAGAGAAAGGGAGAGAGACGAAGAAAAAGAGAGGGGACTTGAGAGATAGGAGGAGAGAGGGAGGGATAGAGAGATGGATTTGTAGGGGGAGAGAGGGAGGGATAGAGAGATGGAGCTGGATGGGGAGAAAGGGAGGGAAGAAGAAATACATAGAGAGTAACAAGTGGAGAGAGTGAGGGAGTGACAAGGGAGAGATTTAGAGAGAGTGTGTATGTTTGGGGTGAGATAAAGAGACAAAGAAGAAGAGATTGAGAGAATGGGGAGAGAATGAGAGAGAAAGGCATATACTGACAAAGTAAGAAGGTGAAGATAGATAGAGAGAGCGAGAGAAAGAGTGGAGAGTGGTAGGGAAAGAGAGATGGAGATGCAAGGGGAGAGAGAGGGAAGTAAGAAGAAATACATAGAGAGTAAAAGTTGGAGAGAGAGAGAGAGAGATAAGGAATATGGAGGGATAATGAGAGAGGATAGAAGAAGGGAAGATAGATAGATGCGGTGGAGAGGGAGGGAAGGGGAAGAGAGAGAGAGGGAGTGAGAGGAGGAAGGAGTGATAGATAGATAGATTGGAGAAAGAGAGTGTATGTTTTGGGGTTGATATAGAGAGACAAAGGAAGATAGAGATATAGAAATAAGGTGAAGTGAAAGAAGAGATAAATGGAGATAGGGAGGGAGGGACATGGAGATTGATAAATATGGAGTGAGTGTCTGTGTGTTTTTGGGGGTGAGATAAAGAGACAAAGAAGGAAAGATGGAGGGACATATAGATATATATATGGAGGGGGAAGAGAGGGAAGAATATTTCTTACAATAGATGAATTGATTTCAGTGTAGATGGTGATTTCTAATCCTATTTGATTTCTTTCACTAGATGCATTGATTTTAGTGCAGATTTTGATTTCTAATGATATTTTATTACTTGCACTAGATGCATTGATTTCAATGTAGATGATATATAATTCTATTTTATTGCTTGCACTAAATGCATTGATTTCAGTGTAGATGGTGATTACTAATCCTATTTTATTACTTGCACTAGATGCATTAATTTCAATGTAGATGTTGATTTATAATTATATTTGGTTTCTTACACTATAGGCATTTATTTCAATATAAATGATTTCTAATCCTATTTTATTGCTTGCACTAAATGCATAATCCTATTTGACTGCTTGCACTAGATGCATTGATTTTAGTGTATATGTTGGTTTCTAATCCTATTTTCTTACTTGCACTAGATGCATTGATTTGAGTTTAGATGTTAATTTCAAATCCTATTTGATTACTTGCATTAGATGCATTGATTTCTGTGTAGATGTTGTTTTCTAATATTATTTGATTTCTTACATTAGATGCAGTGAATTCAATGTATATGTTGATTTCTGATTTGATATAATTGGATGTATGATGGTACATTAGTTTTGAAGTCATTGGATTAATAGTGTGCATTGATTTCAGTGTAAGCACAAAAAAATATTGTAAATGTGGAGCAATTTTTGTGTTATAATAATTAAACTTAATAACATTGGAGAGAAAGAGAGACAAGGTATGATGTTTACTACAACAACTCGAGCTAAATATTTAAATGGTTTATGATTTATGATTTCTACTGTATTTTTCATATAATCGATATGGAAAGATCACAAAACTAACAAGGGTGACAATAAGAATAGTAGAAGAAAATGGTTTGAGATTGATCACAATGAATGTTACTTTTAATTGACTACATTCTTATTATTCACATTTTCTATCATTCAATATTATTACATATTATTACATTGTCACATTGCATTCAAAAAAAATATTTCATCATTTTTTATCATTAAAGATATTTTACAATATTTATCATCCTCAACAAACTGAGGTAACTAAGATAATTTAAAATCAAAATGACTCTATAAATCTCAAACATATTTAGCATATTTAAAATGGTTATATTAATATTAGATGTATTTACATATTATTCATAAAAATAATCATAAGTTCCTCATATTATCGATAGATTTTCCTTGGTTGCACACGACTTACTAGCCTAGATCCATCTTAACTATGGATCTATCAAGCGCCGAGAGAGATCAAATCTCTCGAGGTGCAAACCTTTCCTCAAGTTTTGCACTAAAAAAAGAGGTTTGCACCTCTAGAGATTTGATCCCTCTGGATACTTGATACATCCATATTCAAGATGGATCTAAGCTGGTAAATATAGTTATTACCTAACATTTCTGAATATATTCATTGGGCGAGATGTCCATCCTTCTTTGTCACATTTAACTACAAGCTTATTAATTGTTTCAATTCAATTGGGAGAGTTGAACAACTCATCACTGGCGGTCATGTACAGTGGAGTACATATTTCCTTTAAAAAAAAAAAAAAAAATATTATTTAAATAAATAATTAATTTCACATTTTATTTAAAAAAAACTTGATTTATTAAAAAAATTAAATTATAATAAATTTTCTATAATATACATAAAAAAGAAAATATTAATTTATATTAGTAAATCATCATATTAAATATATATATAAAAAATAAACTTACATATTATAAATTTAAAAATAGTTAATATAATAAAATATGAATAAGATCCTTATTTCTATCATTAAAATTAATAAGTGAATGTGAACCTCCGAAATTATGATGAACAAGCTCGTGCTTGTGACACATATAAAGGGGATGTTTATACGAATGTATTATTAAATAAATGGTAATAATTTATAATCTATAACCCAAAAAAATCAAATTATTAAATATCTAATAAATATAAATGTATTTGTATTCAAATTGAATGCTTCAAATTAATTAAGTAAATTTTATTTTTTAAAGAGTTATTATTTATAAATTATTTTAATATTATAATTTTTTAAAAATTATATATATATATATATATATATTTATTAAATTTAAAATTAAACAAAAATTCAAATTTTATATAGTTAATTATTATTATTGTTATAGATAGTGGAAAAATTTATTATAAATCAGTTGTCAAAATTGTCAATGAAGATAATTATCACTGATATTATCTGTCAACGTAAGTATGACTTATCACAAGTATTCAAAGAAAATCATGTCATCTGGAATAGCTTATTAGTCATTCTTACTAAATGCTTCTTAGCCTTAAGAAAGTAACCTAGTTTCCTATGTTCAAGGAAAATAAACTCTTAACCAAATAAAAATAATTTTAAGGCAAACTCCAAACCCAGAATTCCATATATTTAGTACCACCAACAAAATGTAATAAAATTATCTCCAAATTAAATTAAATAATATGATCAAAAACACAATCTACACACAATATAAGTGGATAAAGGTGAAAACATGTAATCCAAAAATGTTTTATGGATAAATTAAATTTTAGACAAAACCATGATTTGAAAGGATAAAAGTCATCTTCTTTTGTTATATTGTGAATGTATATTAAAAAATATATAATGAATTAATGATAAGTTTATTATCTTTTTCATTTTTTCAATTCAATGTCTCATTATACACTAGACTTGAAATATTAATATTTAATATTTATAATAAATGTTATATTTTATTAAAAAAAATTGGTATTAATATATAATTTTTATAATAAAGTTATAGTTTAAATGTTATAAAATTAGATATATATTTTGGTTAAATTTTTCTTAAATTTAATAAAAATTTGTTGGAATCATACATTTAATCTATAAATTTTGCAAAATTCAAGTATTTTAATTTTTTTTTCAAAACCTAAATTTAATTATACATTTAAAAATAAATTTTAGAAAAAAAATACAAAATCTATCAAAAATCAAAATCTATACCCAAAAAAAATCATTCCCAAAATTTCAACCAAATAATTAGACGAACATGGGAGAACGATGAAAACCATTCTGGACGACTACTATGAATAATCAACAAATAGGGAATAATTCATCTAAAATTTAGTCTTTCAAAAACCATTACAAGAGTAACAATTTGATATCGACATATATATATGAAATATGGCAGCTTTGTATTGGAGGTTTTAGGGACTATAATTTTAAGTATATTTGTTATTTATTAGTATAGATTTATTTTAGTTTCAAATTTACTAAGCTCCGAAAGGAATTGAATTTATCAATATGTAAATTTGATTTGCAGTGACAAATTTGAAGAAATGTTTATACCTTGAATTACATAGATTCTTCTTGAAGCTTGGTGATGGATGGATCTAACCAAGTTCTTAATAATATTATTTATATTTATATAAATTTAATTGTTAGACAGTTTATTCTTGGGTTAGTTTGTGATAGGGTAATTGGTTAGTAAAGTCCAAGAAAACTAGGGAACTTATTAAACGGTTTCTTGATATATTTGTATGTACACATTGTACATCATTCTTTGTGAGACATTCATTAATATATTGTTGAGATTATTTCCATTTTATGTGTCTTACAATAGTATCAGAGCAAGTAAGATTCTCTGTTGAATGAGAATGGTTAACATGCTCACTTTGGTAGAATGAGCCACAGTTGTGTGGCCTTTTTATAGACGTTGGTTGAGAATAGTATTGTTAAATGGTGGCAACGTGATGCATTGGTAAGGCAGAGGATTCAATCACACAAATAAAGCAAATATTTCACACACGAACAATGAGCTGCGGCTCTTCAATTAATCATAAAATTCTGAATCATAAAACTCTCTTAAAACAATGAACACATGAAGGGTATTTAATCTAATTGACATGCACACTCTCTCACACACTCACACATAACTGAACTTTATCAACTTGCTTAACTCACTCACCAAATCTAACTCTAACTCAACTCAACTAATTCACCTAAATATTTGTCTAACTTCTGCATGAGGAAGTAATTATATATTTTAACACTCCCCCTTAATTACGACCGCTAAACTAAAACATAACTCATGATAACTCAAACATGCCTGCTAGTTTATGTCTCAGCTAGGCTGACAACTCCCAAATTTCTTTTGTGAAACTCAAAAAAATCTACTCCTAATGGCTTTGTAAAGATATCAGCCAATTGATCACTCGTTCTACAAGGCTTCAAGTGAACTTCTCCATTGCTCACAAGTTCTTGAATAAAGTGATATCTCGTATCAATATGCTTGCTCTTTTGATGAAACACACTATTCTTGGATAGTGCAATTGTCGATGTGTTGTCACAGTATATCGTTGTTGATCCTTGTTGTTTCTGCTTGAGTCCATCCAATACTCTTCTTAACCATACTGCTTGACATGCTGCTGAAGTTGCTGCTACATATTCTGCTTCTGCTGATGATAATGTCACAATAGGCTGCTTCTTAGATGCCCATGCTATCACACCTGAACCGAGATGGAAAACATAACCGGATGTGCTCTTCCGATCATCCAAACTTCCTGCAAAATCACTATCTGTATATCCAATCAACTCTTTCTTTTCTGTACTTGCATACATTATGCCATAATCTCTGGTTCCTGCTATGTATCTCAGAATTCTTTTTCCAACAATCCAATGTGTGTCTTTTGGAGTCTCCATGAATCTGGAAATCAAACTCACTCCCTACATAATATCTGGTCTTGTAGCTGTGAGATACATGAGGTTTCCAACCAATCTTTTGAATAGAGTTGGATTGACATCTGCCCCTTCATCATCCTTACTCAACTTTGTACCTGTTGCAACTGGTGTAGGTACAGGTTTGGAATTATCCATCCTGAATCTTTTCAGCAAATCTGTTGCATACTTATTTTGACAAATAAAAATGCATTTTTCAGATTGCTCAACTTCAATGCCAAGAAAATATTTCATGAGACCTAGATCTGTCATCTCAAATTCTTTCATCATGGCTGCTTTAAATTCATCTATTTCAAGATCACCTGTGAAAATCATATCATCAACATATAAGAAAACTATCAAAATCTGTCCATGCTCATTTACCTTTGTGTATAAGGTAGGCTCAATGTTGCTTCTGCAAAATCCATTCTTGATCATATAACTGTCGATTCTGCTATACCATGCTCTAGGTGCTTGCTTCAGTCCATAGAGCGCTTTCTTCAATCTGTAAACTTTGTCTTCTTGTCCTTCAACTTCATAACCTGGAGGCTGCTGCACATAAATTTCTTCTTCTAAAATTCCATTCAAGAAGGTCGATTTGACATCCATCTGATACACTTTCCACTTATTCTGAGCTGCTGTCACTAGAACTGCTCTTACAGTATCCAATCTGGCTACCGGAGAAAAAGTTTCTCCAAAGTCTATTCCCGGTTGCTGCGAGAATCCTTTTGCTACAAGTCTTTCTTTAAATCTGTCAATCTCACCTTTCTCATTCACTTTGGTCTTGTATACCCACTTCACACCAATGAGATTTTTATCGTTTGGTAAATCAACCAAATCCCATGTATCATTCTTTTCAATTGAATTCATCTCTTCATCCATGGCTTGCACCCAATTGTCATCTCTGATTGCTTCTTCAAATGAAGAAGGTTGGAATGCCAACAATGCAAAATTTGAACTAACATCCAAATCATCATAAATATCCTTCAAACTTCTCATCTTTTTCTTACCTGATTCGCTGCTTGGAGAATTCTGATCTGTGGATCTGCTTGAAGATCCATGCTGTTCTGAAAATCTGGGAGTCCTTGCTGGTGTGACTTTGTTTGGTGTCTGCTCTTTTGGTTCTTCTTGCTCCTCTTCTTCTACAAGAGCATCCTCCATCAATGGTGTTTGAGCATCGGTTAGTGTGTCTACAGTCCCATTCCATGACTCTTGTTCTTTGAACACAACATCTCTGCTAATGATTGTCTTCTTTGTGACAGGGTTATATAGTTTGTAAGCTTTTGACTGCTCACTATAACCAGTAAATATACATTTTTCACTTTGATCATCTAATTTTCCTCTTATTTGCTTAGGCACATGTGCATAGGCTACACATCCAAAAACTCTGAAATGAGATACACTGCAAGACATACCTGACCATGCTGCTTCTGGAACTCTGTTCATCACGCTCTTTGTAGGAGATCTATTTATCACATAAACAGCACATGCAACTGCTTCTGCCCAATACTCATTAGACAAGTGTCTTGCTTTCAACATGCTCCTTGTCATGTTCATGATTGTTCGATTCTTCCTCTCTGCTACACCATTCTGCTGTGGTGTGTATCTGGTTGTAAACTGTCTTCTGATTCCATGTTGTTTGCAGTACTCATGGAATGCCTTCGAATCGTATTCTCCACCACGATCCGATCTCAATACCTTGATCTGTCGATCACTTTGGGTCTCTACCAAAGCTTTGAACTCTTTGAACTTTGCAAAAGTTTCAGACTTCTGCTTCAAAAAGTAAACCCAAGTCTTCCTACTATAATCATCAATAAAGGTGAGGAAGTAACAACTTCCACCAATCGACTGTGTCCTCATAGGTCCACACAAGTCGGTATGCACCAATTCAAGTGGTTTCTTTGCTCTGTAAGAAACTCCTTTCGGAAAAATTTCACGGTGTTGCTTTCCCAAGATGCAACACTCACACGTGCTAGCAGGTTCTTTGATGGGAGGTAAACCTATGACCATCTGTTTCTGCTGCAACAATATTAAACCGGAAAAATGCAAGTGTCCAAATTGAAAGTGCCATAAAAAATATGCATCAGAATATGCAGTTGTAAAAGAACTAACCTGATCATTGTAGTTCATAATGAGAGGAAAGAGTCTGTTCCTCGTCATCTGCACCTTTGCAATCAATTTCTTTCTTGGGGATTTGTCGTAAATAACACACTGTTGCCCCTGAAAGATAACTTTGTATCCTTTCTGCATCAGTTGACCAACACTAATCAAATTGTGTTTGAGTCCAGGGACATAGTATACCTCTGATATGGTCTTTGGCTCCCCCTGCTTGGTCACAATGTTGACCACTCCTTTGCCATCTACAGCCACAGTCTTGTCAGTCCCCAACTTTACCTCTGTCTGCACTGAGACATCCAAATTAGCAACCAAATCCTTGTTTCCTGTCATGTGGTTACTGCAACCACTGTCTAATAGCCAGACCTTATCAGACAGGGCATGCATGGTGTTGCATGCTAGAAACATAGTGTCAGTATTTTTTGTACTAACATTAGCTCTCTGATTGCCTTGATCTGCAATCTTATTCCTACAATCACGAGCATAATGACCAAATCTATTGCAGTAAAATCACTTTACCTTAGATTTGTCAGACCTTTGATTGTTATGAAAGCTTCTACTGCTGTTGCTTCCATGTTGATGCTCATGATTGTCTCGGCCATCTCTGTGACCGCCATAGTTGCTGCCTCGTCCTCTGCCTCTCGATCGACCTCTGCCTCGACCTCTTGAAATATAGACTTGACTTTGGAAGGCAGTTTCCAAAGTGGAATCCTTATTTCTGTCTATCCTTGCCTCATGCGATAGAAGGGATCCCATCAACTCATCAATTGTGAGTTTTTCTAAGTCCTTTGCTTCTTCTATGGCTGCTACCACAACATCAAATTTGGTAGACAGGGATCGAAGAACCTTCTCGATCACTGTTCGATCTTTAATATCTTCGCCATATATTTTTAACTGATTGACGACAGACATGACCCTATTCATGAAGGAATCAATGTCCTCTGTCTCCTTCATCTGCAGAACTTCGAAATCTCTCCTAGTATTCTGCAATTTAACAATATTAACTTTTGCCATACCTTGATAACTTGTCGCCAAGGTGTCCCATGCCTCTTTTGCTGACGAGGTTATCATGATCTTCTGGAACACGGCTCGATCTACTCCCTGCTGGATCAGAAGCAACGCTTGTGCATTCTTCTGCTTATCTTTCTTCCACTGTTCCCTCTCTGCATTACTGAGGACTCGTTCTTCTGAATCATCTTGAGGTTTTGCAAACCCATACTTGACATGATCCCAGACATCAAGCGCTTTTAGCATAGTCTCCATCTTAATGGCCCACATATCGTATCTTTCCCATTGAAAGAAGGAAGCTGTGGCTGGAAGCTACTTGTAGCCATCTTTCTTCAAAAATTCACTGCTGGAACCCTAAAAAAAAATTTGATATGCTTTGCAAAGCTTCAAAAAAAATTTATAATAAAACCCTAGGTTTTATTATTTATTTTTATATATATATAAAAATTTCTTTATAAAAGAATCTTTATATAAAAAAAATCCTTGTCTTAAAAAAAAAATTATTATAAAAACTCCACTCTTTAAAGCTTTTTTATAAGATGCTTATGAAAAGCCCCTTTAAAAAAAACGTTTTCAAATACCTTTGAAATTTCCCCTTTTTAAAAAAAAGCTCCTTTTCAAACCAAAACTCACGTGCTTTTATGAGATACTCATATAATTAAAAGAGCCTTTTTTGAAATACTCCAAACCTGAACACGTTTTAAACCGTGGAAATTTATTGACTTTCCAAAGTTTTGTTTTGGAATTTCGTGCTTTTCATAAGACTAACGTGTCCGCTCTTCAACACGTCCGAGTGCTAACGCATCTCCCGATATGCTTGTGTTGCGTTAGTGCTTTAACGCACTGGAACTTCAAGATTTCTGCGTGCTTGAAAATTGCGTTAAGTTTTTTGTTTTTAACGCAGTTCTCTACAGTGGGAACCCGCATTATAACGCTCTGTTTATAATTAGCAGCGGCTTTATAGCGTAAAAACGCGGAAAAAAAAAAAAAAAAAAATTCCTTCTCACACACAGATGATTGCTAATCCGTTTTTCTTTCGTTCTCTGTGACCTCCCTCTGATACCAATCTGTTGGAAAGGCAGAGAATTTAATCACACATAAATAAAGAAAATATTTCACACATAAACAATGAGTTGCGGCTCTTCAATTAATACAAAAATTTGAATCATAAAACTCTCTTACTCTCTTAAAACAATGAACCCGTGAAGGGTATTTAATCTAATTGACATGCACGCACTCTCACACACAACTGAACTTAATCAACTTGCTTAACTCACTGTCTCACTCACTCACCAAATCTAACTGTAACTCAACTCAACTCATTCCTGCATGATTGTATAATTCACTCCAACTCTAACTCTTGCATGCGGGGAAGTAATTATATATGTTTTAAG